>CAXAMN010003448.1:117662-159955 GCA_963970005.1 Durusdinium trenchii
AGCTGATGTTTTGTGATGGATCTGACTGGGATTCATCACAAAATCCAATAACTAAACCCTAAACCCTAAACCCAAAATGTGGGCCAAAACAAGTTCGCGAAAATTTGGTTACTGTTTCTAAACCATAGCAAGAGTCCCGAAACCCTAAAGCTTTAAATTAAGCCCTAAGCCCTCAACTTCACCCAAGCCAAATGACTTCAGCAGTACAACACCATGTGCAGCCCAATCTCGCAAGTTAATGGATTACCGCCGCGTCGTAGATATACACTATTTTCTAAAGGACCTTCAAGCAAGAATACCTTTATTTTTTATAACTGTTTCATCCACTGGCTCGCAAGCGATTGATTCTTGAAAGGCCACAAGGGGTATGTGTAGGATCCTTAAAGCCTTTGTGGCCTCTAAAGCTTTGCTGCTGCGCTGTCATGCCATGACAGCAACCCAATGATGTATCCTTCATTTTTCTTGTCAGGCCAAGCTCAAGCAGTTTGTCAAGTTTGTTGATGTGACGTTTGAAGCGTCGCCTGGCGTGTGGGAGCCCAAGGGCTCCTCTCTCTCAGGTTCATAAGGTTATGGGCAAGTGTTGCGCGCGCCAGGAAATATGTGACTGCCGGACAGCTTCACCGCGCTGGAGGCTGCTTTATCCGACCATGGCAAGTGAGC
The DNA here is from genome assembly GCA_963970005.1 of Durusdinium trenchii. NCBI lineage: Eukaryota > Dinophyceae > Suessiales > Symbiodiniaceae > Durusdinium > Durusdinium trenchii. The sequence continues at coordinate 118,323 of CAXAMN010003448.1, forward strand.
TTCCACCGAGATGCAGGGTTCAAGGGGTATGTGGACCTGCCCGAGGCTTACTCATCAGATGTTTGACATTTTCCATCAGCATCTGTGTGCACTGCAAGTTCTCAAGAAATTTGCCCAAGGATACACTCACCTCATTGTTGGAAATGATCAGCGGAGTTGGGTAGACCGCTCAGTATGTTTGTGATGATTATAACCTTATATATAACCCGTTCTCAGGCAATTCGACGTTTGGCTGGTCCATGGTTCAAGTTTGTGAGGTTCTTATCAGACCCAGATCTGGGTGGGTGCGAGAAGATTTCAGTTTCTTTGCCGACCTCGGGCATGTGTGCGCATCGGCCACCACTTACGGTGGCGGATGTGACTGGCGCGACTGATGGAGCAGACCTGGTGGAGCCCATGGCTCTCCTCATAGTGAAAGGTTGGACAAGGTGCTTTGCCTTGTGGTTTTTGATGGCGTGTGCTTGGGAGAGCGAGGAATACTTGAAGGCCAGGTGTGGATAGGTTGACTCCAAGTTCAAGTTGTCATTGTTGAAGCTTGTTCGCACCACGGACTCAATCTCTTTCCCAGGCGCTGCAACCAGAAGTGCGCAAGCCCTGCCCCTAGCGGTGGTCATGAGCTTGTGCTCACCCTAATTCAGTTTCAAGTGGGCCTACTGTGTGTAAGGACGTTTGGTCTCATCCATGGGGCAGTGCAGCCGCATGATGGCGGCAGCACTGCTTTGGCGCAGCTTTGCGCCCACAACCGAGGCTCTTTCTTGGTTCGCTGTGGTTCGCCTTATTGTGTTGGACAGGTTGCCCACAAATGCGTAAGCGTTCTGGATTTTAAAGAAAAGCTGCGCAGGTGTCACGTTATCAAGTGCCGCAACGAGAAAGCGCCCCAACGCTTTCAATATCTTATGGCAGCTGCGACTTTTGAAGGACGCTGCAGTTGAGTTTGAAGAGGCCAGCCAAATATAATAGTAAAAATAGTCGCATTCTGTTGCATTGGTTTGGAGGGGCCATATGTGTTCGCCCGCCGCTTGTTTGCCAGACATGGAAAGATGTCTCCACCTTCCAGAGTTCCTTCAGCATTGGGCGCGCTGAAGCTGATGCTGCTTTCAACATGCTCACCAAGATGGATGCCGGAGCTGTTGACCGGCTCATGGTTCTAGTCCAGCATTTTGGCAAGGGAATCAGTGGAGGCATTTAACAACTTTCCTTGCGGGTTCTTTTCGTTTTCTGTCTTCAGGCAATACTCCCAGGCCAAGTTCATAACGCACGATGCCTTGGCTTCTGGATGCCTGAACACAGCTTTCAACGGGGCGTCGACTCAGGCGCTCCGGCCTTGGGACGCGCAGCTACAAAACACGGTTGGTGCGGTGAATCTCATGGTCGACCGCCTCAAGGGCGACTATGAGGCACTTGCGCTGCGAATGCGGAAGCCTTGGGCAGCTAAAGACTTGGAACCTTGGGTTGAAACATCGAAACCAAAACCATAAGGAATTTATTGCTGGCCCATTCAGCAGCAAAGCAAAGGCAGGTATTAGCAATGATGGCAACCTTTGCTCCGCTAAGGATGTCTTGCAGATTTTTACGACGCTGAAATTCCCAACATGCAGCGTGCGTTTCCTGGCAAAACCTCACCAGCGGTAGAATTATTTTTGTTTTGCCTGTTGCGCCCGCAGTCGTTCTAGATTCTAGCAAAGGTTCCTTGCCAAGCGCATTGATAGAGACATCGACCAACTGCTTGACCAACTGTGCGTTTTCAGATCATCGCTGTTCAAGTACCAACGGCAGGCCGTTCTTGTTGGCGAGATTTGGTTTGTTGCGAAATTAGATTTGGCGAGACTTGATGTGATTCGTGATTTGTGCGCTGTAGTTATCGCCTGGCAGGTTGATGAGTCCAGGGAGCAGCGTGCCCAGCAGCCGCCCGACAAACAAGTTTGCTTTTCAACATCAGTTCAACTCAGCGGTACCCGCTACAAATTCATCCCATGGCCCATGATCCCTTCCAAAAAAATTGTGCAACGACTTCAACCCTTTTTGTTTAAAGTTTGATGTCTTCTCGCTTTGCTTCGAGGCTCCAAAATGAAATGGACAGCCTGAAGAACAAAAACACGTCCGAAAAAGTCAAGAAGGAGCTTGGCGACATGGAGGTGTGGGCGCAGAAGAAACTTGAGTGGGGGAACCGACAGGGGAACTTGGATGTCCGATACTTAGCAGACCGTTACAGCAAGGGCGTGCAGAAGGTGCAGGATTTCTGCGCCAGAAGCCATCGGCTCATCTCCATCGGCCCCGACAACTTCAGCGACAGCCAGGCAGAGATGATGCGATTTGCTGCTGCTGCAAGCGATGACGGCCCAGAGAACCTTGGTTGAAGTTTGTTTTCAGGGTGTTCAGTTTGATTGCTCAAGTTTCTTCGCTCACCCAATCCCAGTCAGTGCTAGCGGGTAAAGCTTCAGGCTGCTATTAATGCTGTGCGACCTCTCTACTTGGCCAGCTCGCTGCTTGTCTAGGTCATTGGGCAAGCGTTTGGAGTTGCAGTGGCTTGAGTCAAGCTCAGGTTCAGCTTGGGTCGACGACACCTTGAAGGTGGCAAAGTCTGTATGCAATTCTCGGCCAAATGCAGCGCTTTTGGTCTTGAGCCCGGTCGTCCACAGTGGCGTCAACTTGCACGCCATAGTGACGAAGAGGCGCGCTGTGGAAGACAAGTTGCTTGCGTCCTGGGCTCATTCCGCGGCTTGAATTCAAAAACTTAGTCGTTGGAATTCAAGAAAGCCTACGCGCTCCACCGCTCAGGTCCTTTGAGGTTTTCGAGACGATGCTTATGTTTGCGGAGTCCTCTCATGGTTCTGACAAGCGCCGGTTGTGTCAAAGTAGCCACTGTGGATGGTTTAGTTTTTGATTGTTCCGTTTTTGGGTTATTTTTCATTTGCATTCCCCTAATGTTGGGAATTGTCAAGACTCTTGTGTCATGGTTCTGTCAATCAGTGAGGCTGGCTCTGCGTTTCAAGCATTCACTCAAGCGATTCTCCCTGGGCAAAGAGCAAGGCTTGTCTCGGATCTGTTGGTCCGATTGAGAGGCCCAGAGTGAGTGACCTCCAGAAGGTTGATGACGCTGCATTGAGCCCTGCCCAGCGAGCTCAGCAGAAAGGGGTGGCAGGTTGTGGACGCATCCTTTCCACGATTTTGGAGGGCGTTCAAGGGTCCAAAGTTCTGGTGGTCGACTTCATGTGCTCGAGGCTCGGTTCGTTCTTGTTCACCCTGTGCTGCTTAAACTCATCGAAGCCTTGCTCCTGTACATCGCAGGTTTCCAGGACGCATGGCCACATGTTTTCAAGCCAAACGGCCCTGCTAGGTTCAATGAGTGGAGCCAGGCTGTTTGGCAGAGCCAGAAGAATGCGCTGTCTGGAGCATCTTCTACTTGGCAGTGGCGGTTCATGGGCATTGTTGTGGACTTGCCGGATGTCCCCCTGCGCGACCAGTTGGCGCAAAAGTTGCCAGCAGCTGTAAGTGGGGCGATGCTGACGGACTGACATGTTGTTACACAAATTTCCACGGTGAAAGAGTGCCTGTAGTAAACTTTGCATTTTGAATGTCAGCGGCTTCCTGCCGCTTTCAGCTAAAAATGAAATAGAATTAAAGCATTAAATGTGCGCAGGAGTGGTGGGACACATGTCAAGAGGCGGGCCCAAACCAGCGAGTGAGGGAATGCTTTTCAGAACTTCGGCCAGCGCTGGAAATCTTGTCATGGAACCCGGCTGACGGTGTCCTCACGCCCCTTGACCATTTCCGTTGTTGCTTTCTTTGTTGGGGCAGCCTGTTGAACAGTTGCCAAATGACATTGTTTGCGAGTTAGGCTTCCGCGAGTTGTCATGGATACCTTTGTTGATGACCCGGGGAAGGATCTCTTGAGAGACATGAAGAATGACACCCAAAAGTGGAACCACCATTGGGCTGGGATTGTGAAAGATGGTTCAGAGGCTCCTGCTCGGAATCGGCCAACTCCCAGCACCACTGCTACTGGCACTGCCCGCTCGCATTGCCAACCTGAATTTGGATGTGAAGGCGATGAGCGACCTTTGGATTTGGCAACCACGCATGCCTTTGAGGACGACCATATCATTCCACGTGACCGCTTGTCGGCGGAGCCACTTTTTAGCAAGGGCTTGCGATTAGCGATCGATGTGCTTTGCTCGCTTGGTTTAGATGTTTGTAGACAGTAACGGGTAGTTGGCAAATGGGTTTCTCAAGTCGGCTATTGGCGCTGAGGTTGAAGGCTTGCAGCAACATGGCTAGCAACAGCAAAGTCAAGGTTTACGTGACCAAAGACTACAAGGTTTACTTGGCCAACGAGACTGACGCCAGCCTGGATGTCAAGCATGGTGAGATTTGTGGTTTTGGGCTTGGGTCCTTCACTGAGAAGCTTGCCAGACAAGTCCCGGGTACTGATGACGGTTTAGCCTGGTGCCTGCGTGGGGACCATGAGACCGTCGTCTACACCAAGGATGATGTGAAGAAGGAGATCAGCGTGGCGAGTTTGATTTGCATGATGGCACAGAACTACGGCATCATGGAAGTGCTGCTGGCTGACCACAACATGCAGCCTTTGACAAAGGCCAAGCAGCCAAAAGTTTGAGCTAGGGCCAGGGAGTGAAAGCTTTCGTAGGCGGCCCAAAGTTTAGGATAACGCTTTCCGCCTTTAATCTTGCGTAGGCCAACGGAGAGCCCCGCCCGTTCCGCTATGGTGTGGTCGCCAAGAGTAAAGTGGCGTGCTTTGCGCCGAAGAAGCTCGATGGCGACCTTTTGAACTTGCGACCAACACAGTTGGGGGGTGTCTTCGAAGCAGCCTTCTCCAAGCTTCCCAAAACGACGACCTGCCAAGTGCTATGGCAAGTCAAGTGTGACCAATCGTGTCCGGCTGAAGTGATTCCCTTAAAGCCCAAGCTGTGGCTTTGTGCTGACACCACGCTTCGGGCAGGCTGCGCCCATTGGCTGAAGCCAGAGGCGTAGTTTCGCTTTGTTCCAGCGCAAGCACGCCGGTCAGCTGGTCAAACCATTGTTGTTAGTTGTAATTGTTCACATGGACATTTGATGCACAATTGACAATTGAGTGTGCCCGGCTTTCAGTCTTGCCAGCGTGCATTTTGACCGCTGCTTTGAGTTTTGTAGAGGTTCACGAGGGAACCTCTGTTCGAAGCAGGCTTTTCCCAGCGATTGTGAACCTTGGATGTGAGGCTCACGGACACAGCAGCATCTTCTTCGGGTGTGAGAGAATGCTGCCCAGGACCGCTTCACCTGTATTACGTTCTAATGTAGAAACCCTGCCCAGGCGTTGAACTATTCATTGACGTGCTGGTTCAAGGTGTGTCATTTTCCACTCTAGGCCAACTCTGACTCTACCAGCAGCGGCCAGGAAGCCGCTCATGTCGTCGCGTTTGGAGGATGTGACAGCGCTCTCTGACGATGAGCCGGCGGGTGAGCAAGGTAATGGTGGGCAAGATGAAGGTGCACCTGTTATGAAGAAACCTGCGAAGCGAGAACTTCCCGTGAAGGGCAAGCCTGAGCCCAAGGCCAAAGCCAAAACAGCTGCTGCTCCTACCAAGCATGCTGAGCCTCCTACAAAACAAGAAGGTGAGACACTACCAGAGTCTGCGCGACCTTCGGAAGGAGGAGGAGACCCTGCACGACCTTCGGAAGAAGCAGCTGCTCCACCTGCTCCTGCTAAGCGGCCAGCTGCCAAGGTGATGAAAAAACCAGCGGCCAGCAGCGAGGGCAAGGCTTTGAAGGTTTACAAAGAGTTCTACAAAACTAGTAACAGCTACGGCTTGAAGATGAATGGGAAGCAAGTGATGGCAGTGTCAGTCACTTGCCCGCCCTTAGCTTTATTCTGTTTGTGGCCTGCCGTTCCCATGACCTCATGGTTTTTAACTTTTGTACTCTGACGAGGCCAAAGGGCGCAAGCATGTGACGGCGGATGAAATTCGTGATGTGGCGGACACTTGGCCAGGTGTTGGGCGCAACCGCGCTGTTGGCCTCTCAACATTTCACGCTTTATGTTTTTGTTACTTTTGTTTTGTTTGTGATTTCTTCAGCGTTGAAATTCAATGGCAAACGAAACGTGCTTCTCAGGAAGCTTGCCGTGAAGCGCTTGCAGCTGGCAAATCGGTCGAGGAGGTGAAGCTCATGGCAGAGACTTGGATTCCAAAAATTACAAAAAAGTTGCGATGTCCTGTTTTTGATTCCACTGATGGCCTGCCATATTGCAAAGAGCAAAAAAATCTTCATCGTTAAGACCCTGCTGTCTGGTCACCTCAGGCAGCTATGATGGACGCTCGCGAGAACGCCAACCTTGCTTCGAAGGAGAAGAAAACGCTTGAGAAGAAAGCGGAGCTGGCAGCCCCAGATCCTGAAGGTCTTGACGCAGAAGAGGGCGGCGAGGAAGAGGCGGCCGCCGATGGTGAAGGCGATGACCGCTGCGTTGAGGATGTCGAGTAGCCGCCAGCGGCCAGAGAAGACCGAGACGGTGCGCGTGTGTGGAAAAAATTGCGCGCCAATGCTTGACCGAGATCCGTGGAAACAAGGTTGGTTGTTGTTTTTCTCAGCGGCACGTGGCCGCTCCGAGACCGCCTTTGTTCAACCCGAGGGTCTTGCGTAATGGTTTCCGTCAAGTCAATGTTGGAATAAAATCGGAGAGGTCAAGGGTCTGGGGCCTATGAAGACAGGGCCAGATGTAGTTCCTGGTTTCTTCACAATTTAACTTTCCCCCTGTTCTCGCCCGAGATACTTTTCAGTATTTTTCCACCGTGAAAGATCTAGTTGTGTGCAAAATCACGGGCCAAGTGAGTAAGCGGGCTTATTTATTTATTTATGTTTTCAGCGTTGCGTGTTAATTCCTTGTGTACAGGTGGCCCCCTAGTAGGCTTCTTAATTCTCCTTTCCCAACCCGGAAATTTATCAAATGACTTTTGGTGTTCGGTTTCGCCAATGCCAATCATCTTACCCATCCTTTGGTTCCTTCTCACGTTTGCCCTGAATTTAATCTTGTCACGAGATCTCCCAGCAAAGGCAGCCAGCGCCTTTACCGTGAGATCACCGCCGCCCAACAACAGGTAACCCCAAAACCGCAACAGCAAACGGATTCAATTCTTGTTTCGTGACAATAACTGGCTCAGGTGCCACACCTGGCCAGTGGCTGCAGCAATCCAACAAACCTAAAGGCGACGACGCTTAGCTTCCAAGCCTTAACAAAGGAAGAACGCACAAGCGTGTGACACGAGCCACCTCCAGCTCACTCCCCCCTTCCCACTTGGCTCAAGGAGCAGCAATAAGCCTGAACCCTCAGATATAACTTCAAGCCCCGGATAGCAGGAACAAGACTTATAAGAAAGTATTTCAATCCGATAGAAGACGTTGACGTCCCACTCGACCTTTCCGACGGTCGAGATGCTTCAGGCATTCTGATGACTCCAAGCGATCGATTTCCTAGAGCTATTTAGTGGTTCAGCTAGACTTGGCCACACAGCCGCTCTTGCAGGGCTCCGAGTAGTACCGGATACGCGTTCGTTTGCTGACCCCACAATAGCCGTAACCAATCATGAGATAAGAGAGGCTATGAATCATCTTACTCGTGTGCCAAGCGGTACTGAAACATTGCCGGGTAGCCATAACGTTACATTCGATCAGTATCTTGGAGTCCTTCGTCAGTTCTTTGTTCCGACACTTAGGTTTCAGTATGTCTCAATTATGAAAGGTACATTTGGTCATCTCAGAACCATGTACAAGAACAAGCCTGGTGTAGTTCTCATGTGGAACAAGAACAACTTCTCCAAGATCTATGTAATGGATCATCAACAAGTAGCTTTGGACAAACTCATTCCACAACACTGGATGACAGTATTTTACTGGAATGACAGTGGCAAGATGCCTCCACGGCCACAAGCGCCACGAACAATCCAGTGCCAATGGGCCTCGATGATCCACCAGGACAGCCTCCACATCCTGGTCTCGCACCTGATCCGAATGATGATGCTGGTATGGATGATCAGATGAATGATGTACCGGATGAGGATGATGCCGACTTACCGGCGTTGGAACCTATACAACCGACACCACCATCAGCTTATTCAATGCCACCATGACCTGCGCCTACAGTTCCACACGTTGGTCCACCGACCTTCGATATTTCAACACCACCGTGCGATGGAGTCACCACACACTCCACCACCTCATCCACCGACAACACCTTTTGCATCGCCTGATACACCTGTCACACCAAGCTTACCTACCGTACCACAGAAGCGACGCAAGTCACATCCACCTGAACCCAGCATCCATACACCCTCACAACCTCGAACCAAGAACCAAACCCAAGGCCATCAATCCTACGCTACCGTTTATACCTAAGTTTGTCTCCAAACCTGCCCCCGCTAAGCAGATGCCTGCGTCGTCATCTAGTCCGCCTCCTAGCAACCATCTGGGGGTGATGTTTCGCGCGATTTGCAGGTTTACAACCACCTACCGGTACAATGGTATTGCCTATTGCCGATACCTACCGAAGAAGCAGACTGTGACGCTGAAACAACACCTGGTGACCCGACATTTGTTCCAAAACCCGTTGAAGAAGAATAATATGTCACTGGAGAAGAAGATGATGAAGAAGACAATGAGACAGCCTGAGAGACGTTTGATCCTGATGCTTTGTACGTTGACGAGGCACAATGGACACTCTCTATGTTTCAATTGCCGGTTACCATCGTCTATTATACCCTCTCCAGCCAGTGTCCCAGTGAGGCTGATGCCACGAGGAATAGGAGGCAGAGGATTGCCACCACACTTGCCGTCTCCACTGAGAACGTTCTTTGCCCTTCTGTTTCGTGCAGAAGTATCACTTCGGACTCGAACGTTGGATCTTGCAGCGAGTTGGAATGTACACTGAAACGGGTGGTGATAATCATGGTCGTTGGTGTGCAGACAAAAGTCTAAATGGTTCAAATGTTTCAGGTTCTCATTGACCTCAATGAGGGTTTCTTTTTGATGCGGAGGTCCATCGTATCCAATACGGCCTTTGTCATCTGGAACGTCGGGTCGTCACTAGCGTGAGTATATCCTTGCCATAATTTAGCGCAATCTGCGTAAGGCAGTCTACATCGGCATCCTGTCCGGCTAGTGCTGCAAGCTGATCTGTGGCAAGCGTTGGTGAGGTTCACGCAGCTTATTTGCAGAAACTAGGATCTGGTTTAAAATGGTAAGGACGGAGGCTGTTGCCGGATCGGAATGTCGATCCTGCTTGAATTGTCTATCAGTGAAGAGGTTCGCGTCACAAACTATGACGCCCACCTGGTCCGCAACTGCTGTCACCAAGACCTTAGTGAGTGCGCTCTTCCCTGCCGTCAACAGCAAAACAGAAATATGTCGCCTTGGTTAGCGCGAAAGTCAGCAGTCAGCCATGTGGCTTCGGCTCAGGTCGACTATCTGACGCATCTCCTCGCCGGAATATCGGCGGGATTGGTCGTAAAAGCAGCTAGGTCGGTTTTGTAAGGTGTGGTTGAATCTTGAAGTATAAGCAATGATATCTATATATTTATATTTGTATATGGTTTGATTTTGTTGTTGACTTGGGCTTGATAACATACATATATGTCTAGTTCTAAACGCAAATATGATGTATAAACGTTTTGACTAGCTTGAAACTCTCAATGCAGCTGAGAACGGGAAGATTAGAAAGAATGCAAGCATTGCGGGGTGAGCTGATGATGCAATGGCTCATCTTTGAAAGGGAGAGAGTTACTGGTTGAGATTGATTGGGTAGTTTTAGTATTGGTTTACATGAAGATTGTTGAACCAATTCATGAAGGAATGAAGTGATTAATCATTTTTCTTGGATTAACTGATTAACTGGACTGAGACAAGATCAGGGCCTGCATGGTTAGAATTGCGCACTTTGGCGGCGTGTGCGCTGATGGGCGCTGCGTTGCAAACGAGCAAACGCAGAAAGATCAGCAAGCGTCGAATTGGAGTGGGGGTGGGTTGTTTTGAGCAATCTGGACGAGCCAGCATATGTTTATGTTTTCTGTTTGATGTCATCAATCAGTACTTTGGTTGGTTTATGTCGGCGTTTACACGTGTAACACATCTGACGATTGGCGTATTCAGTCCACTCAAACCATCGAACCCACAGTGGGATGCTTTTTTGGATGAGGGGAATGAGTTTGGCGCCCTGGCTGCATAGATAATGTGCACGTTACCTAGTAATTTGATTTGGTTAGTTACTATGATATCAGCTTGGTTCTCACATATTGGACATATGACTACGCTACTTTGTCATGGGTCTATACTGCGCAGTTTGAAATTAAGGTTGTTGCGCTGAGGATGGGCCTATTACTATTGGATGAGGATACAGCGTCAGGTTTTGCGTGATTTGAGGAAGGAGGAGATCAAGAAGGTTATGAGACTTAGATTGATGACTTTTGAAGATAAATGAGTTGTCTATGAGTAATTAAGGAGTTTGTGTGATATTTTCATTGCGTCATTTGAAATATGCGCATTTTCAGGAACACCGTCTACAAAGAATGAGTTGATGTGGCCAATCTATGACAAGATGTGCAATGCATCACCTGCACCAGTCAGGTCATGAGCGCGTGAGAAACGGCTGAGCTTGGTATGAGTTGATGAGTTCATGACATAGATCTGTTTGACCCATGAGTCCATATGCCATGAATCAACCCGACAAATGTATAATTTAGTATGCGTGAGGTTGTTGGTCTGTTTGATGCCAGTCAGGTCTCAGCCAGTTAGGGGACGCTCCATTTGTTGACCTCCAAACTTTGGATGAGCTGCCTACAACATTCGTGAGCCCATCTCACGAGCGCTAGCAATGCAATGTTGGGATCATGGAATGTTCATGGCAATTATGTCATGTGAAATATCCATGAACTATTTGTTCATGAACTATCGTATTCGCAATGTGACCGTTTGCAATGCTGTTCACCGAGATCATTACACAAGGCAAGCTCCACATGAGCTGATGAGGTATTTCACTCGCACGTGAGCTGTGCGTGGATTGGTGGAGGTTGGTAACTGCGAAGCAAGGCAAATATCTGGGATGAACCTATGTGCCTGCTTCAAACAGTGCCTCTTCGGCGAAACTTGGACTACTTTCCACTAGATAATAGATTCCTTCAGTTTTCTGGCGTGGAAAAATTCAGCACTGCGAGGGTAAAACATGGGACCTCATGGTGACCGTGGGTGTGGGAGAGTGGATTGGTTCCTCATTACTGATAGCAACTTACTCTAGTAGGTATTGGTAACAAGCAGATGATGCTGCAACAAGCTGAAAAGCTGTATGCAAGATCTATAGAAAACTTTCAAAGCTAGGAAACATATATATATTGTTCAGATGGCTCCTCCCAAAGTAGAAAATCATTTGTGAACAGTTGGGTGGAAGTTGGGAATGAGTTGGAAATACTTTGTCATTTTTCTGGATTTGTTGGAATTTTGTATTTTGGCAGGTGATGAGCGGGCATTGTGCAGGAAGTGTCTTGTCACTAGCTTTGTACAGGTTTGAATACTGTGAAAGGGTGTGAGATGGATCGATATGTCATGTGAAGTGAATGGTATGAGACATGGATCACATGTTAAAGTGCCTTTCATCGTTGTTCACCACAAACTGATACTGAAATTGATAATATGCTGAACAGATTGGGCTGAGTGAAACTTTGTGGACTGACTTGGCAAGGCTTTTTCGGTGTCAGTAGGTTTTATTTAGGTTATAGTTGGACTTACGTTTGGTTATTCTGGTCTTGTAGGTTTCATATGTGTGGTCACCAGCTAGAAAAAACATCAAACGAAGCGGTGTCCATTTAGCACAAAGGATTTCTATGTCCTTTCCTTCAGGGGGAGCTCTGGTAAGGATGAGTCTGGTTCCATGTTTTCCTTGTTATTCAGGTTCTTTTCCATGCTTGCCCCTTGCAAACCTTTTGGTTTTCCACTTTAACATTTCAAGGTGAACAATCACAAGTTGGCGTTTGTATGTACTTTCTGATGATGCATGGTAAAAAAATATGAAACATTGTTTCTGTTTTGTGTGTGTCATGGCTTCGTGCAATGGATTCTACTGTTAGGTCGATTTGCTTTGGTGGTCGTTTGTGAACATCTTATGGTTTTGCATGAACAGTATGCTAATAAACCCTGGCGGCGCATTGGTCTAACAGTTCCCACCACCCCCCCAGGTAAACCTATACCATGTTTATGCCATCCGGATGATCACGCCCTGAGCACCTTCATTGCCGGCGGATTTGCTGGAAACAAGGTACTTGAAGGAGCACACCGCAGTTGCCTTGGGGATCGTTGCTGTGGTAGTGATAGGCATTGTTGCGCTCTCAAAGTCTGCTACTCAAAGGGGTCAGACTTGCGCAAAATGCAAGTATATAGTGCAACCTGCAAGATTGTGCATTTTGTAGTTTCTTTCTATCTATATATGTCTACGTAGCCTACACACAAAAGCAACTGCAGGTGAGCGAGGAGGCCAAGAAAAGATTGCAGGCGTGGGCTGATGTTCCTTCGCTCTTGCGCGATTTGTCCACCGTGGGAAACATCAGTTGGTACGGTTTTCTGAGCAACCTTGGCAGCGTTTTTGTAAGACAAGCGCTGCGAGCGCTGCTTGTCTCCGAAGGACCGGATCCAAGGTCTGCCTGGCCCTGTTTCACAACTTGAGGCTGATGACTACTGCAAACACATTTCTATCTACAAATACATCAACCTATATATAATAACCTGTGTAGACCGAATGCATCAAAATGCTGCAACGGCCTTGAGACGGATGGAGAGAGCAGCAGGCTGCATGCTGTCGCACGGCTTAAATGTCAGGATGCTCCTTTGCTTACTTTCGCTGCTCTCTTTCGTACCAATGAGGACCTTAGAATTCAGAGAGGTGTCAGTCTGGTACCATATACCTTTGGTTGTACACTTGGGGGTGTCCCCTCTATAAATCGACCAACCAAAAAAAAGGTAATGCATCTTTCATTCACCGCTGCCTTTTGATCCTCGGTGTTGTGCCATGAAATCAAGAGACCGCTGTCCAACACCAACATCACCATCATTGTCCACCATCTCTCCGAGAAGAAGCCATCTATCACTTGCGCCCAGTATTTGTTTTTCAAACCTGGCCTCAGTCCGGCAGTGGGCCTCAGAATGAATTAGCAATTTCAGCTGACAATTGACATCAATCAGAACCAACCTCTGATTTCATCTCTTTTCTCATGCAGCCAGTTCCAAAGGGAACCATTTCGCTCCTCTTCCGCAGGCTTTGCAAGGGCATGTCGAGCTTGCTTCACTGAAGTCAGATATGTCACGATTCACATCAGAGGCTGAACAAGCAGCTTTACTTGCCCTAAGAGATTTGAAACAATCTGAATTTGATGAGATTCTGTTGTAGTTACTTTTGATGGATGGTGCAGTTAGTTTGATGTCACACAGCGTTGCAGAGCAGCGGTCCTTCTTTGGCTCGGAGTGTCCTGTAGAACCACACGGCCTGCCGCCCGCACCATCCAAAATGGCAGCTTGGCATTCAATTGCCATTGCATGTTCAGTGATGTTGTCAGTATTCAAGACAAATCCTGTTTCTTTTCCTTTGTTTGAAGAGCACCTTGAAGTGGCGAAATTGCTTTCTGGTATACAGGCCCAGCAACGCCGTGCACGTGCATCTCCGCTGCTGGTTGCTGGCATTGTGGGTTCATTGCACCTTGCTTTCAACTCCAATCAGGGGTGTCATGATCCGAGTTGTCACCGAATTGAACCTGTGAGTCAGAGTGAAAAAAGATTACATACTGTATATTGTATATTACATTATACTATGTTACATAACATTATATCATACTATATTATATTATGTCATACTATATTATACTATATTTACTATATTATATTATACTATATTATATTACATTATATCTAATATGTTATATGCGTTTGTTTGGCGGCATGTCTCTGATCAGACCATCGCACTCAGTTGTAGATTTGCAAGCTGCCAGCTAGCTAGACAGGTGCTGTGCGAGCTTCTCGTGGACCTTCGCTTGCCCAGCTCGGTCTGTCCACCAGGGACACTCCACTTCTTTAACGAATTCGGCAAGCAGGAGATACCTTGGACAAAACTGATGTAAACTCTTGCATGTTTGGTGCTTTGCTATCCTCACCTTTGGTGGCACTTGAACGTGTTGTGCCAGGAACTGGGCTTTGGGAACTCTCCCTCGCGATGAGTCAGTCGTGGCCACATCAGCGGTGGCGGCAGGGGCGAACTTTTTTAGCAAGGTGCCCTTTGCATTTGGAGCTCGTTATATATTTGTGCCTTAAACTTACACCCCTTTACCTTTAACTAAATTTACCTCTCATGCTACACTTCAGGTCTTTGCAGCAGGTGCCCAGGGCGCGACAGCGGCTCAACTAGATTTGTTGACAGAACTTTTTGGAATCAACACCATGCGAATGGCACGTAAGCCAAGTTTCCAGTATGATGCTGCCATTGAGGCAGCGTTTGTGGCTGCAATTTTGTCTGCCATTTGCGAGCCATTGGTTTTGGCCTTGGAGGAATCATGCCGTATCTGGGTCTCATCTCCACATCACCACGCTCTCTGACTTCCCTAAGAACTCAGGTCAACCGATTGCTGGTGAAGCGCATGACTGTGGCTCAGGCCTCCAGGATTCACTTCAACTGTTCCCAGACATGGCTGAGGCTGGCTATATTGCTTTTGAGCTTTTGAGGCCATGAAGGAGGTGAACTTCAAGCTCATCGCAAATTTCTTCCTCACAACATTCCCGACCAACATGTATCTGGACAATGAAGGGGCGGTCAAAACTTTTGATAACACCAAGTCCTCATGAAAAGAATTGTTTTGAGGAAATTGAGCCTTTTAAGGTTGAAATTCCCAGTCTTTGAAATCATCAATATGGCCATGACCTTCACAGCCTTCAGCTCCGGTGTGAGTAACTTGGCCAATAGGCTGGTGTGATCATCAGAACCTTGAAGTGACTTGAGAGATTTTCTTGCTCGTTGGTGCTTTGCTTAACTTGGTGCTGCAAAGTGCAAACTTTTTAGCAAGCTCTTCAAGGTGGATTCATCAGTGGGTTCTTGTTCTGCACCATCATGCTCCCCGTCACAGTCTTGGGACCACCAGCTATTGCACATTGAAATTGAACTCATACATCTCTCGATTGAGCTATCCCCACTGCATCCTGTCGTGGAAGGTCACCAACTACCGATTCCGCAAGAGCATGGGCTGGGAGATCAAGCCAGCGCTGCTGTATCAAGCTTATGTCAGGGCCCTGGGAAATTTGCATCCGCACGAAGACCAGATGCATCCGCTTTCATGGGGGCTTGCAGATTTACTCGAATTTTGTGTTTTGGTTTGATTATTTTTGCAGTTTGGAATTGTATATTGTCGTGCTGAGATCCCCACAGTGGTGCGTGACATCATCTACGGCTGGGCCCGCGGCTTTGTCGGCGTCGGCATGGCAAAGGCCTTCAAACCGCAGACCTTCACGCAAGAGGCGCGAAACAACATGAGCTGTAGGAAAGGAAGATGAACAAGAACTGGAAGACAACATAAAAAGACAACACAAAAAGACAACAGAAAAACCACAATTTCCGGGGTTGCCGCTACAGTATCAGTTAGGTCAGGCATACCACAAAGGACAAAAATAGCATAAGTAGACTAAGTTTTCTAGTAGGCCTAGCCAGGCCTTAGTAAGGGCTTATATAATGAGTTTGGAAGCTCTGAGAAGAACCCTCGGTACGAAATGGTTCCTAGATTTTCAGGGACCAGGTTCTCAACGGAGAAACACAAATAATTATTCAAAAACAAATCAACCAGGAATGTTGAATGATCTGTAAGAGGCAGTGGCTAACGCCTCAGAAGCTTCACAAGACAAGAAGACCAAAGATGACAAACGAAATGCCTTGCAAAGTCTTCAACTTTTTCGCGAGGCATTCGTCTTTGCGTTTGTGATCTGGGCATCCTGCAACTCGACCATCGCGAATGTCCCGTCATAGTGCATTTAAACCATGCTTGTGGCTGCTTTTGTTGTTTTTGTTTGCGAGCATAAGAGAAATGATGAGACTCTCATAACATCATTTGCCAAAATTTGACGTCCGCAACGTGACACTGCCTTCAACTGGCTTTGTTCAGATGGATTGCACTCCTAGTCTTCATGTTGAGGCATCCTGTCTTCGCCCTGCAACGAGTGGCGAGGATACACCCTCCAGCCCAAGGATAAGAAGCTCTTGGCACGCACTTAAGGAAGTTGGATCATCGGCCCTCCATTCTCTACATACTTGCGCTATCCACTTGCCCTCCTCTATCTTGATCAAGATTCAAGAGTCCAAGACATAGTCACCTTGTTGTTTCAATCAGAGGATTATGCCGTGCCTGAACAAGCCAGGCAGACTGGAAATTGGTGAAAAGCCAAATCACAAGGCCCAGGCGCCCATGACTTGCGTCCAAGGCTCACCTTCCAGGAGTACTTTAAGCCGGTCAACTACGCACGATCTACAGGCGGAGAGCATGAGTGGATGCAATCCATTTATTTGCGCTTGGCTTCGAAGGATGGTCGTCCTGCTGTCTCATTTAGGAACTAACGAAGATCAATTGATATAGAGTCAGAGTCTATTTTGTAGCCTGGTCAAGCACGCCTTCGAGCGCTACTGTGAGGCATCGGTGCCACTATCATGGGCATTTCTCTTTTCATTGGCAGACTGGTGACTCCTTACGCGGAAAAGGCATTTGCGTTGCCTGGATGCACTGCAGAGAAGACCTTCCAGGCATGAAAGACATATGCAGAGACATTTTGGCAAGGCTGCTTGAATTGATCAATTCATTATCAATCCTGCTTCACTGCTTTCCGCCGTATTCAGGTCTTCTGTACTTATTCCCCAAACAGTGTGGTAAAAGTAGGGTTCTTATGGTAAGGGTAAAGGCCGGGTGTCTGATCGGAAGTGCTCATCGGGCCTCCGGGCTAATTCGCTGCTACTTACAGTACATTCATTCACCTCGAGATCTTCGAAGTGCATGTCGACTGCGCAGGCTCGCAGAATCTGGTGGGCTGGCGCGGGTACTCTTCGAGACTGCGCTCTCGTTGTGGTGCCGTGCGCGTTTTCTGACTTGGTGATCACTTTTCGGGGCAGGCGCAAGGGAAACCTCGTGTTTTTCGTGACCTTGAAGTGCAGACTTTGTGGCAGGCGCAGTACTTTGTGGACCCTGGAGTGTGGATTTGCAGGCGCAGGGAAGTGCAGATTTCGCGGGAGGCGCAGCAAATGTTTTTTTACACGTGTGCTCTCATGTCTGTGCCATTTTACATGTCCACGCATATGTGTGCTCTTCAGACCGCACGCCTAGATGTCTAGACATCTTTCGCCACCTTCAGGCCTCTAGAGCTCTGGACCTGCGCAATATCATTTGGTAGAGAGCTTGGGTGTTGCGGCGGCATTGTCAGGAAGAGCCGCCCGAGAGAGAGAGAGAGAGAGACAGAGAGAGAGAGAGAGAGTTGGTGGCAGACTCTTACAATCCAAATGAACAATTAGGGAACAAAGTCCGATTCAGAAACCAAAAATCCGCGATTCAGCAACCAACAAGGCGCGATTCAGAAACCAAAACCGCGATTCAGAAACCAAACATCCGCGATTCAGAAACTACAATTCCGAATAGTCGTTGGTTTCCGAATCATGGTTCCTTGGTTTCCGAATCACGCTTGGTT
The DNA here is from genome assembly GCA_963970005.1 of Durusdinium trenchii. Classification (NCBI taxonomy): domain Eukaryota; class Dinophyceae; order Suessiales; family Symbiodiniaceae; genus Durusdinium; species Durusdinium trenchii. The sequence goes on from CAXAMN010003448.1 coordinate 136,047, forward strand.
TCCGAATCATCGTTTTGGTTTCGGAATAAAAACCGCAATTCTACCTTACAACCCAAGGCGCAGTTACTGCCACTTTGACAAAGAGACTGCTTTGGCTCCGCCCCTGGAAGATTTGACACCAAGCAACGGCGGTGATCAGGTGGATTTTGAATCCACATCACCCATCACCACCATCACCGCCACCACCTCCTATTGAATTTTCAATGGATGCCCGTGAACAGTGGTGGAAACAAGCGGTCGTTAAAGAAACCTGTTCAAACTTCTCGCCCACGCGCACGCGCGACGACCCATTGAAGTCGCGACGTGGCCTTTTCTCCATGTGTGCGTGTCATCGACTCAAGATGACATTCAATTCAAACTGGTACACTTTTCGATTTTGTGCATGAGTGTGTAGCAGCACTGCAAGAACTCATGCCACAAAAAAAAATGGATTCGGCTCGAACCGACCTGTGTGTTCTACAATGCTATGTTTGATCAAGTGTACTATTCTGTCTCACATCCCCGCTCGAACAAAGCATTGCGCACTGACATCTCCTAACAAAGGTGTTCATCTATTCCGGTTGGATTGTGTCAGCCCTTCAATTTGTTACGATTTTCGTTTGGGGACATCATTGGCTCTGGGATACTATGGGATATGGATGCACTGCTTACACGGCAGAGAGCACGATCATACCGTGCCGTGCCAAGATGGACAGGATCCCTCCTGATTCCTCAAATGGAAGTGACGGGGGAACTCTGATACAAAGCAAAGCCGCTGAGATTGATCCAGCAACACCCATTCGGACATGGCGCAATCTTCTCGACAACGGTTCCCTTATAGCATGGTGACACAGCGTTCGGCATTTCTCTCCGGTCTTCACTGCAATCTTGTAATAGATCGCAGGTTCATTCCCTGATAATATGATGGTGGCGCAATCCATCACTTGCGCCCATTCATTTGACTTAGTATTTTCTTTCTTCACGTGGATCATTGCCGAACCCTCGCCCTCATTATGTCCCGCGCCTGATCGCGCCTGAACTCTTTCCATAGCCTTCGTTCTTCACCACATTTTCTAAATTCTGACTTCCAGCCTGATTCAAAGAAGGTCCTTTGTGATTGGCCACTTCCATTTGTCGCTCGCGCATGCACTGACGTGCCCGCTGTGGGAGAGTCAACGGAGATGACAATCTTCGGAGTCTTTGGCAATATCGGGTCAAGGAAATGCAATGCATTCAAGAAAAAGGTGAGTGAATTGTACCCGCGGATGACCGCCGCAAACTTTGGCTCTTGTGAAAGCAAGCCAGCGCGCGCAACTTGTGCGCCCATGGGTTATGAGCCCAAGCCATGTCATCGACGGCGTTGCGACGAAGAAGATCGCAGTCGAAGGAGCCCACAGCTGATGAGCAGCTGGATGCCATGATAGAGGCCGCTCGACGGGCGGCGGAAGGCCAACGGACATTGCCTGCGCCGGAAGAACCTGGAGTTCAAGGACCTCGAGGGCCACCGCAGGTGTTTATGCCGATGGTGGAGGGCAGGATCGGGGCAGTGGGATGCTAGCTCCCTCCCAACAGTTTCGGCGGCGCCTTCCATCTTTCTGCCCAGGCGCCGAGATGGTGTGCTCGGCGGTGACCTTCCAGGGGAGAAGAAACCTCGGATCGTCGGGGAGCGATCGGACCAGTTCTTGAAGAAGGAACCCTTGGTCGGCCGAGAAGCTTCGTGATCTACACTACACGATCAAGCGCGTCAACGAGATCTTTCTTCGGGAACAATGTTTGAAGGAGGCTGAAGCGAAGTTCCAGGAGGAAGATCGCAAGTTGGGGCCACAGTGCTCGAACTATCGGCTGTGGAAGGCCCTGGAGGTAAGGTTCAAGGTGACAAACGGCAGGGTGAAGGTGGGGCACACCCTACGGTGGCGACTGCGCTTATGGTGAACGTGGGTTTTTATGGCCTTGGCGCTACGCCAGTAGTATATCCATGGCCCTGCCCTCCTGGACTAGCTGGACAACCTCCTTGAGGAAATGGCGTGCGCGGCATTTTTCTGAATGGATGTCCAAATCCATCAACGGCGCCTGGCGCGTGGGTGTCAGCTGAGAAATCATTGGGTGACAGTGCCCGGTCAGTGGAATTGCTGGTGCTGGGCATCGATGCTGCAGCGCTGACGCTTGCTGACTGGTTGACTACATCGGAACCCCTCGTGTCGGAGATCAGCCAGGGGGCCAGTCAATGGTGACCTTGAAGAGTGTGGAGCAGGCCTATGAAGCCTGGTTAGTTGCAGACCCAAACGGCTATGGAGGCGAACAAATGCCCTCGAACCGAGAGGATGCTTAGTCTTTTGCTGCAGGCGGTTCCTGAAACAGTCAAATCTGAGGTTGTCATTGCAAGGAAGATGACCGTGGCGCAAGTCTGTTCATCCTCTACGTGAAATTTCGACCTGGAGGAAAAAGTGAGCGGATTAACCTCATCAGGAATTTGACCGAGCTCAAACTGAACAACAATATGATGGAGGTCGTTCAGGTCATTCGTACTTGGCGAAGATGGTGGAGTCGCTCAGAGGAGTTGGGGGGTTTGCTCCCCGATCCGGTTGTCCTTGCAGGCGCGCTAGTGAAGGCTTGAGATCATTTGGCTGAATCTGGAGCGCAAGTGGCCTATCAATTGGCTAGCAGTCGGCAGCAACTGCTGATTGATACCCGTCCTTCGAACCTCAAGATCTTCGCGGAGTTCCTCCAGGCAGAGGCAGAAGAGCTGTCGACGGGAGTGGGGACTGGGGTGGGTCAAGGAAAGGGGCCATCGCTGAAGACGGTCTACATCTGGCATCTCCTCTACGTCGCAGACGGGTCCTACACGGGGGAACTACGGGAGCATGGCGCTGGTGACAAAGACATCTGTCGCTTCTGGATGCCAGAGAAGGGGCGTCGGCGTGGCGATCGTTGCAAGTACAGACACAGCAAATTGAGTCCTAAGGACAACAGGCGCTTCTAGCCGTACAGCCTGCCAATTCTTGAAGAAGGAGGGGAAGGGTGAAGGGACGGTCAAGGTGGCGAAAGTCAAGGGGGGAAGCAACAACGGTAGCCAGGGACTTCGGCGTCGGTAGAGGAAGTGCCTACTGGGTCAAAATCTACGCCTGGGGAGGTGCTCCTCAAGGAGATGAAGTGATGAACACCGTGCAGGGCTTGGTGGGTGAAGCGACGGCGTTGCTGGGGACTACACTATGTGACGGTGGAGGGCCTGAAGGTAAAGTGGAACTGGACGAACGGCGACGCATCCTCTACGCCCCGGACTTCCCAGTGAGTTGGCTACAGCCGAGGTGGTGCCGGTGGATCTAGCATACGGTCGAGTGTTGACGGGCACTATTTTGGTGGAGGGGCAAATTGAGCCCATTGTTACATTGTTCCAATCCGGGGTTGATCGACCTGGTCTACAAATTACTTGGCATTCGCCGTTGCAGCGCTTGGGAGAGCCGTGACGAAGCGCCCTCGTTGGGCCCTTCAAGCTGGGTACTACATCCTGGAGTGTTTGCCACTGAGGAGTGCTTCCTGACTATGTACATGGAATCCTCGGTGATGGGGGACAGTTTGCAAGCTCTCCTGGGCGAAGTGCTGGGCCTGGGCGAGCTGCCGGAGATGAGGGCGAGAACGCTGGCGGGGCGCGGCTCGCAAAGTGGCTTTGTGCATGGCCAGTTGTGCTGCTTGTTCTGCGGCCGAACGTGATCGCCAAGACAGCGGTGGTGGCGTCGCTGGCAGTTGCTTTGGCTTATGAAGCCACGAGGGTTCTTGGCTGTAGCCAAAACAGGGAGAATGCAAGGGTTGTGTGCCCTGCGGGTCAACCCGCCGGGAAGGGAACAAAAAGGCCAAGGGCCCGAACAAGAAAGAAAAGAACAAGAAAAGAACATAAGAAAAGATCAAGAGGCCACAATGTCTGTTGCGTCGGGCCACACGCAAGGGTCTTGGGACGTGGTGTCCGAATTTGCAGAAGACCCAAACAGTAGCCTGGAGGCTCCCGCGATCGAACTGGAAGCGTCGAGCGCACGCCATGGCATCTGCGTGAGAGCGCATCCAGCTGCGCCTTGGGAAGCCTGGGGAGGTTGAGAACTCTGAGCATGGGACTTCATCAACTACAAGACCTATGTCCAACCAGGCCAAGGGCCCCTCGCAAAGCCTCCTCCGGTCATGCCGAAGTATGTGCAACGCGTGGCTAAGACCATAGCTAGCCCGGGTTCCGGGGGAGAACGTCCACCTAGGAAAAGCCCACCCACAGAACTGGTGGCGGCCCATGGCGGCAAGGCGGCGGCGCGAGGAGCGGCGGCATTGAGGACTTCATCAAAGAGCATGACATCACCCAAGAGTGAATGCTGCACGACTGGCGAAGTTGGGATCAGCTTGGCCAAGCGGATGAGCTGCCACCTTGGGTGCCGGCCCCTAAACCGGGGCCTCTGCCAAGATCTGCTGAGGAGCATGGAGAAGATCTTCATCCGGGATACAATTCGCCGAGGATACCCTGACACTGCAGCCCTCGATCTGGTGGTCAGGTGCTACAAGGTCCCGCGATTGGTGGACGAGGAGGCGACGATGTATTGTCCAGCAGAGGTTCCATCCGGAACATCGTGGACCTGATAGGTCCACGCAGAAGACATCCGGGACTTGGAATATTTGAGGGTGACCATCGGCTGGCACTTGACGCTGTCCACCATGACCTTCTCCAACAGGTTGATCTATGGCGCAAGGATGGCCTCCCGAACATCCATGGCAAGTGGTGTGGTTTTAGCTTTTTCCTGCTAGAAAGAAAGGCAGGTGGCTTGAAGTGCGACGAAAGGTCGCAGGGGGAGCGCGGAACAAGAGTTCACGTGCTTCGAGTTTCGCGAAACCAGGCGATGACCGCCACAAACTTTGGCTCAAGTGAAAACAAACCTGCACGTGCAACTTGCACACCCATGGTATCAAATCATGGAACTGAGATATTGCGCACATGAAATATTGTTTTGAAACATACTATTGAATTGAATGCGCACTTTCACCCTGCACATGCTTTAAAGGTCTGAGAGAACCTGAGTTCGGAGGAACCAAGACGCCAACGGCGACGCTAGCTTGAACGGATATTTTCCTGATCGCTTCTGGCCAATGACAAATGTGAAGTGGACTCGCAAAGCTTTGGCGTGCATGAGTCATGTTACTCTTCATGCTAAACACATGTTTCGCTCGAGCCTTTGATTGATCCTGATATGCGCGACGACTGAAAAAAGTGCTGTGGCTCACCCGGCCCTCATGGCAGACCGTCTGAACCAAGGGGTCATCCGAAAAACTACATGGGTTTGCCAGTTCCAAACACCGAACGTGACAAACCAACAAAGTGTTTCTTGAGCCTTCGAGCAACGTTTCAAACTCAACCATGTGCTGCTTTCGAAGCTTGGTCCTCTGTGGTTCTGGATTAAATTGAGTACGGGCGATCCTCCCGTGCAAGGAGGGGAATGAACATGGAAACTTGCACATCCAATCTATTTGACATCATTCAAATTGTGTTCTTTGGTGACAGGGACAACTCCCAAAGCTCCAAATGATTGTGTTCGAACCACCTGCGAACACCCGCCTTCATTTGAAGTGCAAAGTTGTGAGACCTTCCAAGGTTTCAGGTCCGGTCTGCGACAGCTGGAGCCGCAAGAACGACACTGTTTCCTCCTAGCTTCTTGCCACTTGTAACTAGTAGCGATGGCCTCCACCTAATAGTGAGGACCTCCAGCCTAATAGTGATGGCCTCCAACCTACTAGCGGCCTCCACATAATAGCGTCCTCCACCTAATAGCATCCTAATACTACTTAATGTGAGACCTTCCAATCTTTCAAGTCCGGCTCGATCTCAAGCAGCTTTTCCTCAAACTTCGACATCCCAATGCCAACCGATGCAGATTCGGCATTCGGAAAGGTGGACAAAGGGCCTTCGGCCATCACAATCTCTTCATCCTCTGGATGATGCTGTGCGTCAGCAACATCAGGTACCTTTTCATTCGGTTTCTCCGGTTCTCCTTCGTTTCGTTCACATGATCTGCCACTGTTCTGGCGCTGAAACTTCCAAAATTCCGATCCGAGCACGGTGGAACTCCCTGAGATCTCTGTTCAAGATCTTTGTCAACAACTCTACGCTATAAAAAATTCCCTAAGATCCAAACCAACACAAAATGACCATTCTCAACAAGAGTTTGGACAAAACAGGTGGCTAAGGAATGTGTCCGACGCGACGGACGGGACGTGACAGTTCATGATTCTGCAACACTGCAATGCAAGATTGTGAATCTGAGTAGAGCGAAACAGGATAATATTCTCGAACTCCTGAGCTCCAAATCTGGTCAAACTTCATTGCAGCAATGTCTTCTTGCTGAAATCTTTGGAGTTCATCCATGTCATCAAATGAGTCGAGGTATTCCACTAAGTGTCTCAACCCCAGACACTTTTGTGCCACTTGACATACCGACACACGCTCGGCCTCACACGATGACAATGTCAAGCAACCTTGCAACCTACTGAAGCTCTTCGCGACACTGCTTCGCCTGATGATGAGTCCACCGCTGATTGATTGTCTTTTCTCAACTATATCCCGTGAAGCATCGGACACTCCGACGTCAGGAGGAACTGGAGAGGCTTTCAAGTCACAGCAGGAGGGCCCATTGACAAAAAGGTCTTTTGGGTAACGGGGAGGCACTCTGACAAGAAGATGATCTGAGTGATTCGGTCGAATGATTTCCTTTCCTAAAAACATTATGCGACCTCCTTATCTCTCCAAGTTTGTGATCGTGCAGTCGTCTTCACTTTCAAAGACTCCTCAAGCGCTTCTTGCGACAGTGATCCCGCCAAGAAATCATCAACATAAACCAACACGGTTGAAGCGCTCCCGGATGGTTTCGTCACGCCTGCCAAAATGAACACTTCAAAAGACCTGCATTGTCCTTCAAAATTCCTGAGCAGGTGGTGAGCCAAGCCTTTGAAGCAACCCTCAAACCATTCATTGCACTACGAGTCGAGAAACACCGGTTCATATGCATCAGCTGCAAATGATACATCTGCTGGCATTCGAACTGTTGCCCTGACTCCTGTGGGAAGATGGCTGCGCAGAAAAGCTGTCGAAGTATTATGGCTTGTCAGCCACATGTTAAAATGCTGAACTGCCGCGAGGAAAGAACGACATTCTTCAATGCTGAGAGTTGAACTGGAATTGCCGCAATTGCCTAGATTATGTGCTGCCTAGGCTTTGGCCGCGACTTCTTGAACAACACACCTAGCCCTGCATTGATTCGGCGCTCCTTGAACAGTCTTACTGGTCAACACCCATCTCGATCCGATGATTCGATTTTGCAGTTCTGAAGCCATCTCTTTGGTAACGGACTCGCCAATCGGTACACCCACTGGTTCTGTATAATCGACTCCTCTGGTGGTGATGAAAGACGTCGCGTGAATTGTGTCAAGTCCATCCGCATTCGTTCTGGATCAGGATCTGAATCATAATTCATGACAACATCGTCACTTGGTTCACCTGCAACTGATGGTTCATTTCAGAATCAACAGGCATAGACTCAAGATCCCTTCGAATGTCTCATCTCAATGCATCCGGAAACGGGCCATCAGACAACTCAGTAGCAGGTCCCCTGTCACCTGAGATGGGAGGCTGCTTCTCATGATATCGAATGTGCCCTGTGCGATGATCATGTTTCACCTCCAATGACTTACTGTAGATTTGTCATAGACTCACTCATCCGAATGCGTGCAGCCTCAACCCAATCATGATACCTCCTACAACACGATGCAGAATGCTTTCTTCCATGTCGACTTGTGGATTTACAGGCAGAACAATCAGGTCCTGAGAAGAGGAAGGTGGATCTCCAGTCGTGTCATGGATATATATATATATATATACCTCGAAGAGGTGAGCGTAACAACGTTTGCTGAAAGGTTGGCCCCACAAGCTTTTAGAAGGATCACACACCTTTACCAGGCCTTCCTCAGATTTTAGAGAAGGCTTTGTTTTTCAAAGCAACAGCTATCCCTGAAGCTGTGTGGCCCCGACTTTGGTAGACCGCATGACTGTGGGAGTGGTGGATGAGTGGTCAAGGCGGCTGAAAGCAACGCTGGCTAGAGAACAACCAGCCTTGGAGTGAAAACGAGCGAAGTCCTCTTTAGTCCAATCCACTGAAGGAATTGCCGTAGGTGTTGATTGATGCTTGTATTGGTGCTGGTCCTGCTTGTAGTGTTCCATTGTTTGCATTTGGGCAAAGTAGGTCATCTTCCTGTAGGTGCATGCCCATGGTTTCAATTTGGTAGGTGATTACTGGCTGTTGTTGCTCTGTTGTAGCATTGACAGTTGGCTGTGTTGAGGATAGTGCCAGCTGTGTATTGTTGTAGTAAGATCCCTGGTGAGTGTCACGATTGTAGGGATCTGCTGTTTGCCATCGTTCATCATCGTAGTGTTTGTAGCCATTCCACCAAGGATCTCCTCGGACGGCCGTAGTCATTTGCCACACTTGTAGCATACATTTCCTGATCCTTTGGATGTAGATCCTTTGCCTTTACGGATTAGGCTTGCCTTGTCCTTTTCCTTTGTATGTAGTCTCCTTTGTTGCTCTTTCCTGTACTTTTGTAGCTGCCGTGGCCCTTTCCTTTGTAGTTCTTGCCTTTGCTCTTTCCTTGGAATTTTCCTAGTTTCCAGTGTCCATAGGTTGGGGCCCATTGTATGTAGTGCTGCTTGTTGGTGCTATTTGCCCTGCTCGAGTCTTCTGTAGGCTTGAGTGGGCTCGGCAGTGTTCCACAATGATGTTTCTGATTGCATTGTAGCGTGTGATGGATCCTGCTCTGTGTTGTAGATGCTGTTGCAGTGCGCCAGTAGTCTCATCGAATAGGATGGCAATCTTGACCGAGTCTGGTAATGCTGAGGTGTGATCTCGTTCATAGCGTGTTACATCGTATTCTCATTGTAGCGAGGAAACCGTTGTTAATGAAACTTGGGTTTGAGTAGCAAAGCCAGTGCTCCTGGTGCCAACTGGGGTGTAGAACCTCTGGTACAGGTTTCTGTAGGTTTCAAGCCCTTTGCCTTCACCCACAGAATTTCTTCTAACTACTGTAGCGGCTGCTCCGGTACAGATGTTGATGAGGATGTAGTGTAGATCCTTGGCCAATTGTAGCCATTTGTCTTTCTCTTCATCTGTACATGCACTGAGCTCCAAATCCATGTCAGTAAGTACACCTGATGCATCTTGGGCGTAGTGGCGGTGTCGTAGGCACAGGTCGGCCTTGAAACGTTGACTCCACTCTTCCCAGTGTCTGTCTAGTCCCCATTGTATGTTGGTGGTATCTTGTTGCGATGTACAGTATTTGTCTTCCAATGTCTATATATATATATGCTGTGTCCGCTGTAGGTGCTCTACCGTTTGCTGTTGAAGTGGGCACTGAGGCTGTTGCCATGCTCTGTAGTCACTGTAGTCACAGTCTGTCGATGCTTGCTCTGCGTGTGGTGAATGTAGCTGGAGCCGAAGTTCCGCTACCAGGCAAAAACCGACGACCTACGTGTTAAGCCAAAATTTGTAGTTGAGGCTTGTAGTGCAATGCAGTAGTCTTTTCACTCTAGGGCAGTAGGCTCAAGGCAGAGTCTTAGAGCATTCTTAACATCTCGTGTCCCTTTGGTCTCTTGTGGCGGGAAGGGGCAACAGCAGGCCCTCTAGAGCGCAAGAGAAAAAAGCGAGTGAGTGAGTGATTTGCGGCGAGGTAAGGTGAAGGAAGTTTTGTGGTTTGACATAAAGTGAAGTGATGAGCGGGAGGAGGAGGAGGAGAAGGAGAAGGGGGAGGAGGAGCCGGCGGACAGCGCAGAAAAAACAACAATCCCGCACAAAGATGTGGGGAATACACCGAATTAATTTACCTATGGTCTGTGCACATTTTCTGGTACCCCTATGATGCATCTTCCTGCTGCGGCTGAGGTTCATGAAGGTTCATCCCGCTGCCGGTGTTGTTAGCGTTGGTGTCCTCATTGCCCTGTTCAAGCTCATTACCTCATCGCTCACGCCTCAGCGCAAATTAGCAGGGTTCAGTGCTTCTTTCTTTCTGCGTTGCGTCGTGTTTGGAGGTCTGAGGAGGAGGAGAAGACCGAGTCCAAACCCGCGGCAGAGGTCCGGCTGCATGTCCATCCAATGGGCTTGAACAATTGAACACATTTTTCTTATCATGGATCCCGGGCCTGTCCTCACCAAGACCGTCCACCCATTCATGTTAAGAAGCGTGGAAAGCATGATATGTGGTTTAGAGGCAGCAAAGGAACGTAATGGCTCTTATTAAGCAACTATTAGGAAGCAATCAATTTTGGGTGGATAGAGTGTGGAGTAAGACTTAGTCAACCTTTTGATGCAACCACTCCCCGCAATTCTTTCTTTTGGTCTTTCCGTTTGTTGTGTGTTCCATAACCCTGGTCATCATCTCTGCAACCACGCCTTTGCAATCACAACTAATAATGACATATGGGTAGACCAGGCGGCTGGTTGGCCACCTAAAGAGTAAACAAGGCCACGTAAGCAAAGCCAAGTAAACATGGGGGCATCCTCACAAAATGTGAGGCCCTATGAATTGATTGGGACAAGCTAGGAAATGAATTAGCACCACACCCAAGCCTCTTTTGTTCGAGTATCTGACAGCGGGCAGATCCCACTGTGTGTGCTGAACTCTCTGTTGCATTCCTTTCCTCTGCCGGATGTCATATTACCATGAGTGTGCTCAAACACAAAAGAGTGTCGTCCTAAAAGGGGCTCAGACTTGATTTGAGGAGAAGAAGGAGGAGAGCACTGAGTGAGAAAATGGCGAGCCAGCAGAAGGAAAGGCCTTGAAGCAGACGGCTGAGAGAGAAAGCCGCCTGGCAAAAGCGGCAGAGGTAGATTCATTCAGAAAACAAGGTTGAAAAGTCAAGAACAGGTTTGATGCGGATTCTCTAAGCATGACAACTCACTTTGCTTGTCCGTACATGTTTTTGGAAGGCCTAGTTTACCAAATGAATGCCCCAAGAGAAGTGCCGCTCCAGCCTGCCAAGCTATGTAACGATGCAACGGAGGAAGTTTTCCAATAGGGCACTGACTGAGGGAACACGCGCTGCAGACAGAATGAGATGGAGGGCCGAAAAGGAGCTTTCATAAAAACAATGCAAGATTTAGCTGTCAGTCAGTACGTGCCCATGGATGTATCAGTATGACAGCTTCAAGTTGTCATTGCTGCTTTCGACAAGTTTTCCTTGGTCGTTTGGACACCACCTGGTGTCGACTTCAAGCGCCAGAGGGAACGGTGGAAAAAGGATTCCATAGAGTTTGACGATGTTCGAGGTCTTGACATGGTTCCCTGCATGGAATACCTTGGAAATTATGCTTTTCAGATCTTGTCCGTTTGGCTTTGCCTTCAGCTTCTTAAGAGGTGTGTGGCTACTTGTGTGCAGACCTCTGCGCAACTGAGGCTCAGAGAGGTGCGTACTCCACCGATCTTGCAAAAGCAATACTATACATACCTCTATCTCTCTCTCTATATATACATATATACATACACACACACAATTGTGAAACCTCTATAAAATACAACCCTGCCCTCAAACCTAAACAGGTGGAACCTTGGCTGTCCACAACCGCCCCTGTCCCTGTGCAATGTGTCTGTTTCCTCACACTGTCCTTGCCCACCCACCACTTGAGCGCAGGGGTGAAGTCGGTCACGAAACGGTCTGGAGCTCTCCCTTCCAATGGACAATTGACACTCATCAAAATCTTCTACACTTGAAAATTTCAAGAATCTTTCTTAACCCAGAAAAGTTTGTTTCGACGGTCGGCCCTCTCTTTCAAAGTCGATTCCTCATCAAACAAGCTGTATCGGCCTTCCGCTAGACATTGTCTGATGAGTGATCCATCCATTGACTTGGTAGCTTATCAACAAACACTCCAAGCATGTACGATACTCCTCACACAAAGGAGCCGATGTCCTGGTTGCAATGTCGAAGACTGACTTACACTCGGTTGTGACTGCCGGCGGGTGTTCCTTGCTCAGGATCCTTCCAGGGTCTGTCAAGTCGATTGCTGGATTGACCAGCCATTTCCAAAAAAGACGGATCCAAGACAGCCTGTCCAGACATGAACTTAGAGCAACTGCCTCTGCACTTAGCGTCGAGCGCACAACTCGGGCTATCTTCTTGGATGACCAAACCATGCGACAAACCACACTCGGTCTATTCTTCAAAATCTGACTGTCGGTAGCAAACATAATATGACCTTGTCTGGAGGATAGCTCCTTTGTTGTCGCAAATGAGGCATCTGAGAATGCACAAGATGTGAGAGTGTCTATTGACAGTCGAAGTATATGAAGGCACACTGGATGAACCTTGGCTTATCTTGGCTTCATGGAGAACTCGATTAAGGGTCAACATATCTTCAACCTTGGCCTTCGTGACCCTGGACTGAACCTCTTCTACCTTTGCGGCTAGATCAGGCCTTGTGTGGACTGCTGAGATCCAACCAGTTGCCGGATTTCCTGCCTTTCACTCTCGGTCACCATGGCTTGAAGCTCTGCTCTTCTGGTTTTGGGATCTTCTCAATGTAATCCGTAATCCTGTTGATCTACTTCAATAGACCCATCTTCCATTGAAAATACTGAACCCCACAGAAGACGAACTTTCTCCCCAAAACTATATTTTTCCCAGAGACGTTCGAGGATTGAATGGAAGTATGAAGTATTCATCATCTCCACCTATCCCATCGTCCACATGATCTCCCAGCACACCATGAACCTGAGGTCGTTTGTCCGGTCCTTCTGTGATTAAAGCAAACAAACAACTGTCGAAAGGACAACATACAAAACCCAACTCTTCCAAAGCCCTTCTCAAAGACCTATACCACAAATAAGGACCGTCCACACGACCGTATGCTCTACCCTGCAGGGAGGCATTAGTCTTCTCCTGACATCTGCAAGGCCTTGGCCATCTCAGCGGGAGCTGCTAAGCCGAGCCGTCTGTCATCTCCTTCCCTTTGAGAAATGCGGTAGAAATGTCAAAATTCGTTAAGGTCCACTTCCTGCTCACTGTCTGAAGAGCATTTTTCCATCCTTACTGGTTGGGGCATCATTTGGGACTGACACGCCTGGGTCAGTAAACCCCAAAACCAACCTGGCCTTTGCCCGCTTCTCTCCCGGGGATTCTTGAGGCTTCCAAACCGGAATCCAACGGCGCCAACGGCATCTAATTATCTATTCTGGTTGGAGCGTTCCGGCGGCAACTCGCTTAACTGTTCCATGATCCAGCCATGCTTTGAGTTCTTTGTCCTTTGCAGCTGAGAACTTTGCTTTGTCCTCTGCACTCAAATCACTCCATCGAACCTCAATTCTCTCCTTCTTCGGACTGGTTGTCAAAAAGGCACTCTTCTGGAGTGAACTTTGCCCAAGGACCATCCTTAAAAGTGATCTCAAAGCAAGCGGCAGTGGTTTCCTTCCAACGATTCGTTCAACGATACTCATCATCAAAAAATAAAAGTTCATCATCGCTTGGCACTGGGACATCAACTCCATCAATGCCCTCACCATCAACTTCCATTTCCCTTTCGGCAGCTGCTGAGCATTCGGTGGGAGAGCTGGGTGGTGGAATCTCACTTTCAGGTTGGCTACTTATATAGAGGAATCTCGACCTCTCTTACATCACTAGGAGCCTCACTTGGTTCATAGTCCATTTCAGGAACACCCTCCAAAGCAAAAAAATCTCGAGGTCCCTTTCCTTCAGCCAACACTTCTTGTTGCACCTCCCCCTGGGAATCTTTGGGGAGTAGATGGTATTCCCAGAGAGACGCAGGTTGAACTTGTTCTGGGCTAGCCCTTACCAACCTTCCACCATGACTCAACCACAAAACTCAACTATCTTTAAAGGAATAACCTGTGAGGGACCATACCATCGATCACGTTCTCTTCGGGAACTTTGTTGGGTTCTCTTCCAGTACCAAACCCAATCCCCTTTTTGGTAAACATCAAAGCTCGAATCGCTGTCGGCAGCAACGAAACGTCTTCTAGCTTGTCTCTCCTCCACAGGCTTTCTCGAAACCGAAGGCCTTCATGAGTGTCGCTTTCAGCCAAAACATGGCTACTGGCAAGATCGTCCGATACCAAGGGGCAAAGTCCTAGATTTTCCCAACAACGCTTGTTCCGGGGTAAATCCATTGACCCTGCTCAAAGAATTCTTCGCTGCAAATGCATGTCTCAAACAGACTCAAAAATCCTCTTCACTCTAAACCGGATGCTCAGCGTCCATCCGGGTCAGCATCGCTTTGACTATGGCTCCATGTCTTTCGGTTCGACCTATTTCCCATGGAGAACCACCTGCTGTCATGGCCAACTGGATTCCTTCTCTTTGGAAGAAATCGCGCCACTTGTCATTGACATACTCTCCAGCCGGATCGATGTACAAGGTTTTGCATGGCCCTGCCCATTGCAGCCATGTGTCTTCAAATGCCCGAGTTTGATCATTTGATATCATTTGTGTTCTTACTGGATGGAGTCCCCAAATGAAACAATGTCCCTTCATCAAGAAAGTGAATGAAGTAAAATGACTTCCCAAGTTTCCAAATCACGATGAATTGAACCGGGTTTGCTTTGCGAGGGGTACTCCAACAGTTTCAGCACAGGTAGCACATTGAAATTCAAAAGCTCCATCCAGTATTTCTTGTGAGGTCCCTCTTTCTTTCAAAATCTTGACAAACAAGTCTGGTGCAGGATGACCGAGGTTTTGATGGAGCCGATTGAGATCTTGTCTCACCTCCGGGGCAAGTCTGTTGAAAGCAGGTCCTGGCACCGTGATGGGCCGTGGTGCCTATCCCGTGGTGTCCACTGCACTTTCTTCACCCTCAACTGGTTTGTCTCCTTTCTCAGGCTCTGGTACCGTGCGGGACCACACTTTTGGATTCGCTTCAAGTCTAATTCAATTCTAATTCTATTTATTGTTTCAGTTTCTTATAGCTTCTTGTTACTAGTAGTAAGGCCAGGAACCCCCTAGTAGCTTCCTTGTTCCTGGTACCCTTTGCTCCTAGTAGCTTCCTAGTAATTGCTCAATTTGAGAAATTCTTCTGGAGGACCTGCATCGAGACACTCTCCACTCACTCGATGCACGAAAATGGTCTTTCGAAGAGGAATGGATTCGAGGTCACAGTCCGGAGGGACACGATATCGGTCCGTACCAAGACATGACAAGACCAATCGAACATCCATTTCAGGGAGCTTTGAACCAATCCTCTCACTCAACAATCTCTGAACCTGATGCACCCCAACTCTAGGTGTCTCAGCAGAGACCTCTTTCATTAGCTCTTCCCAGGTCACTTCCTCTTGGCCTTGAACTGCCAATGGTCTGACCTGTTTAAACTCGCATTTCCGACGCTTCAGCTGCAATGATGCAATGACTCCAAAGCGATTTCTTTGGAGTCCAGTGATCGTTTTTGCCCTTCGGAAGTCTCAATACCAGCAAGCAACTCTTCAACAACAAGGGAGTCCTCACCACCACACACATACACACCCCTTAAAAGAACCCTTGTGATGTGTCCTGCAAATGTGCTGGTGTATCTGGCTGCAAATGCTGAAATGTTCTGTCGGATGTTGTGATGTTGGTAACTTCCCTCAATCATCTGATGCTCATGCTTTCTTTGACACCACTGGCCACAAAGTGAATGATGTAGCAGTCGCGATGTCGTCTGAACGATGGATCGCTCGCGAAAATTGCGAAGGAACTTGTCCTTTCGGGGGGGGGACGCAGCTTGCCAACTGTGCATTGATCAAAGCAGGATGTCAATGTTCCCGTCATGATATCATACACTTCAGGGTGCTTCAACATATCTGATCCTTGTGGCTGCTCCAGATGAAAATGTCCACCATGGGAGACCTGGTGCCAATATAAATCATTACATAGTGTTAAACACCTTCTCTCAAACTCTTGCATGAACAAGATTCTTGCTTCGGATTCACTACTTTGTGTCATGTTCAATTGGGAAAAGCCACCCCATCCTTTGCAATCTGGGGTTGTCCAGATGTGAGTTGGCTCGTATAAGTAGACCCATGTTCATAATTTGTTGACTCCTTCGGGAGTGGAAAGATCTCCATCTTCATGTGTAAACTGAATCCCGTCGCCCCCCATTTGATTAACTTGGGTGGTCAGTTGGGATTGGGCATATCTCAAGAAGATCAGCAGGCCGATTACGGACAGGATCCTCGTTCCGAGACCGAGATTTCTGATCTGAAGGACCCCTTCGTGGTAAGGTGGACAACCCGTCCTCAATAGTTTGAATCACCCGCCCGGATTTCACCTTCGAAGTGCGTTCTTCCAATGGACAATTCACAACAGCATACAGTATACACTTACACATACAGTATATATTCATTCTGGAGCCCAGATGTAAGGCAGTCATCAACGCGTAGAGGGGTATTGTAGCTGACTCAAAACCTTTCAGTCGCATTCTGGGCTTTTGCCAAGTGTTGGAGTTTAGGAGCTCCTGCAAGGAAGCAAATTTTTAGTTGAGCTGCTGCAGCCAAAACAGTTGTTTGCCCAAGGATTCATTCAGGAATTTGCGATGATTTGGATTTGCATCTCCAAAAAGTCAAGCAGCCTTTTTGTGTTTGTCAGAGGGCAATTCAGTCTATGACCAATCAATCGAAACATAGCTGGCCAGTTTTGAACAGGGCAGGTCACATTGACATTGGGCCAAGACTGAAGTCACGTCCGTTCGAAGGATCCTATTGCTGTGGGTCTTCAAAAGCGTCTTCTGAGTCTTCCAAAGGCCCTGAGAAGCTTCTCAGAGTTCTGCATGTTGCACTTGGCAGCTTCGCTGTGATAGGACAGGGGGCCAACAGGACCTTTCCGCGTTGCTGTCCTTGGCAGGGTACCCGGGAGCCGTTTCACATTCAGTCACGGAGGCTGAAGGGACAAGGTATAAGACTTTTCGGACATGGGCCCACTGATGGATGAAATATGATGAGATGCATCTGAGTGATTCAAGCTTCTAGATGTCTTGAGCATCTGAGGGCAACACGATGCTGAGCTTGCCGCCACCTTGAGGGCTGTGCGCAAGGAGCTTAAGTCTATATTCTGGGACAGAAGCTTTTTCACGAAAGGTAGCCCTCAGGGGGATACCTTGAGTTTGTCTTGCGAAGCAAGTGTGGGCTCCTCCGGGTCTATATTCATTCAGGGTCGGTGATGAGGAATTATTTGATGTCATTCAGTTCACTCACTCCTTTTTCAGCTTGGGGCTCAAGCCAAAAAGGAGCGTCGCTCCATAAGAATCAGTGCCACTGATTCTTCGGATTTTCTGTGGCGCGAGCCATGGCTGATGCGACTGCTCGACGCGCTGTTGAGCAAGTGAAGTTGAACACGTGGTGTTCTCGGGTGGGCATTGAAAGCGCCAGCGACCTTGCTTTCTGGCTCACCTCGTATGACCAAGCCCTTCAAGAAGCAGGACGTGCAGTGGCAGACGGGTGGGACCTTGCTCGCCGCGAGAGTGAGCAAGGGATGGCTGCCCTGGTTCGGAACCTCTTTGAGAGAGAGACGGTCCGTCAGTCCCGCCCTCTGCTCAGCCCTCCAGTACTGCGGCTACGTCATTGCCTTCGTCTTCGGTGGCCCGCCCAAAGCCGTCTTCGTTTGCTGGGCCTGTCAGGCCGAAGAAGCTGCCAGCACGCCCGTCATGGCGAAAAGGGGGGTGTCGCCTCTCTGTTTATCAGAGATTTGTTGGGCATCATGGTGACGCTGATGCCGCCACCGCCAGCCCGCCACGACGAGTACATGGCCAATTGGCACTCCCGCTTGGAGAAGATCTGTGCCCGCACAGAGGCGGCCACTATCAAGCGTGTGGTCCACACATGGAAGGACTTGGTGCGGTCTCACGTTCCCCGACTCCCATGCCTTGGCCACCTTCATCCGGGAGCACCATGGACCTACGCGTGTTTTCACCTCCCCCCGTCTCCATTGGCCAGTTTCTTCGCGTGATCCGCCCGTATTTTGAGGGTGTCTTGGACGTTCAGCACCTCAGTTCCTACAGCTTCAGACGGGTGGTGCCTACGTTGGCTGGTATTGTGGCTGTCGGCCAGTGGACCGATGCTGCCAGTGGCAGTTCTACAGCGCAGACTCCCTTGCGCTATGACTCACAGAAACAAAAACAGGGACATCAGCTTCGACTTGCTGCATCTTTATTTTTGGCCAGCGCGCCTGAGGTCTTGTGGGAGGAGGACCAGGAGAGCTGGCCACTTCTAAAAAATGTACAACGTACATTTTTTTTTTGACCATCTCAAGTTGGCCAGGCACCAGCCTTGGCTTGGGACCCTTTTTTTTGTCCACTTTGATTTGTGGAACACGTGTGTGTGGAACCGTGGCAAGTGGCCACACTTGGATGCAAGCTCCGCTCACAAGTTCACCAACAAGTGTCGTGTCTTTGCCAAACAATGCTGCTTTGAAACATGTGAGCCTTTTCAACACGCCGTGCCAGCATCACAGCATGGCCGATATGCTTTACGCGCCGACACATGTGCCCACATATGTGCAAACGCAACAGCGCCGCAGCAAGCAAAAACAAAATTCTTGAGCCTGCCGTAAGTTATCACGCAAACATATATCTATAAATAGACACTATATAAGTTTTGGAGTGTTGATTTGAGGGCGTGGGCTTGTGGGCTCTGGATATGTGGCAATACGTTTGTAGTGAAATGTTTGATCCCAAAACTGCAAACTCTGAGCTATTTTTCCTCCGCTAAGTCGAGCTCATGAGTTGGGAGTTCAGCTGTAAAAGGCACCTTTGGAGCAGTCTTTTGGACATTGTCATCGGGTGACTGCTCGGCATTCGCGCGAGCTTGCAAACCCTCCCTATGAAATCCTCGTCCTGAAAACAGGACACAAAGCGCGGGTTCATCCGCGAACCATCAGAAATCCTAAGAACAGTCTCGCACAAAAAGCTATGGAATTTAGGTCTAATTTTGTAGCGAGGTCTGCACTCTTTGAGTGCAATCTCCCCCAACTTCACCACACTTTGCACGTAAACCATTCCCAGGTTTACGAGGCGTGAAGCTTCCCCGTTTGACAGCCACATTTGGGCCCCATCCAAAGTGGTACTGAACGTATGCAAAGACCAGCTACATACTGCTTGCACCCGCAAATCTTTTGAAGATAGAGATGCTTCCTTAGTTGCTGCGCCCATGTTTGATCGTTTTGTGTGTTGTTGTCCAGTTTGCGTGTTTGCACTGTTTGCCGGGCAAGTTTCATTCAGCCGTTCCGTCAAAAATGCCAGCCTCGGTGCAAAAAATTGGACTGTGTGTTTTTCCCTTTAGGACGGAAATTGAAGTTTTCAGCTGAAGAACAAAACTCGGTTGGTAAAGGCATTGCCCGATGCTTCAGGGTAGTCCAGTGTAACTGCATCAACACCAAGTTTTGTTAGACCTGAGCGGCGTGCGCGCACCAGAACACGGGATATAGATATAATATATACTGTAAATATATATAACTAAGCAGGGCATTTACAAGTATGAAGCTGGGTTGTGGCAAGGTACTCCATTCCTCAATCGTGCACGGGGGGATCTTGTGATCTTCACAGAAACGTCGCGCATCAAGCGTCATTGCGTGAAGTTTGTCATCCCAAGCACTGAAATCTTGCCACCATGGTCCAAATTCGCATAAGTCCATCATGAGCGACCCGATGGTGTCCCGGGCAGTTCCAAGCCAGACCGAATGCAATATGTCTGGATACTCACAACTAATGTGCCACCCTGACAAATGTCGTATAGCCACATTCGGCCCAATGCCTGATATCAGACTCTTTGAGTTTGGGAGATCTGGAACCTATTTTAGTTTTACAAAAGACAAACAAATACCAATGCACACATGTTTAATAACATGCGAGGCGCAATTTCTTGCAGCAGCGTCCATATCCGCTTGGTTGTGGAATGCCATGTTTGTTACATCCAACCACGGTTTGAAACCATCTGATCCCGCCAAACACCGCCTACAGACCATGTGCGGTCCATCGGAACCTTCTTTCTTCGCCGCCCTCAAATAAGATCTTCGTTCATCCAACCACTCCTTCTTAAATTTCCAATCCCCCTTCCCTGCGCAATAGTGCAAAGAAAGTTGGTCACCATCAGGCATGTGGGCACACTCGTTGAACATCCTGCGAATTCTTATACGCAGAACTGATGGTTGAACATCAAAGACATGTCAAATAGTTTGTTGCAACCCGGCCTGACATAGTGTTTTTGTAGCATTTCCAATGTCAAGTTCCGTTTGCCATCGTACGCAAAGCACGTTGAGCGCATAACCTTGCAAGCACAATGTTACCACTTCTTTGGGGAACAATTCAATATGATATGCCTCACGTACAGTGCCCGCCCAGAAACCGCAAATGGAAACTTGCATGAAGTTGATCGTTTGTGGACGCCAAAACTGCTCCACGAAAGTACTAAAACACTTTTGTCCTTCTTTCCTTGACCTTCATCGCCGTGAGCAGCTATCCCAATTGCCCGTTTTCTTTTCTCAGCCGGCCATGATTGCGCAACGTGCGACCTCAAAATCCCAAAAAGAAGGAACGGCGTATAAGGCGCATGTTTGCAACTGGGGTTGGTACCGGCCCCAAGGCTCGCTCTTGGCTGCTTCCCAAAACTCTAGCCAGTCGAAGTCATCCCCCTCCCTCAGTCTGCCCACGCACACGGGACGCAAAGAACCGGTCAAAACACATGTGTGTGTGCCCACGCAAAGCTTCAAGAAACAGCTCACCAGCAGAACCGAGTCGCAAGAGATGATTTGCTCCAGCTTTGGCCACCGCATCGAGCATGACACGTGGGTTCATCACTGGCCACTTCTTTTGAGTGATGGGTTGGGGGGCTGCCCCTGACTTCGTAGGTTGATGTTTCTTTCCTTTGGTGTTTTTGGCATTCCGCACGTTGAATCTGCGTTTCTTGTTTGGTTTTCTTCTCAAAGCACGCGCTGCCTGCTTGTCAACCACAGGGATCACAACATACGAGATTGGGCACTTGATGATGGCCTTTTGCGTTGCGCCCGCAATCACGCGTACCAATAACAAAAAATGTGTGACAAAACTGTGTGACATGGTCAAGGCGCGTCATCAGATCTTGAAAGAGCTTTGTGAAAGGTATCCTCTGTGTGGTAGGTCCGTTTGCCGTGGTTTCCCAATCTGGCAGCCCATCGGGTACCTTACGTTCACCGTTAACCCCAAACCGATCAAACAAAGTGCAAAAATCTTTGAGCAACTAGCTTGCCCAACCTAACTGGCCTATAGAACAAGCTGCGACTTGTTTTAAATTAGTTTTTACAAGTTGCTTGCACTCACATGGTCTTCCCCAGATTCTAGAACAGCAGCCTTTGCAAACTTCTGCAACAGTGAAGCAGCTGCCCCCTTGCCAATGTGCTCAGCCGCAGTTCGTGCTAGAGGGCTGTCCCGCAAACTAAGCCTATCGGGAACCTGTTTCTTTTTTCTCGGATTTTTCAACAGTAAAGCCAATTTTTTCATGGCCTGGAACCGAGACTTCTGCCACGCAACAGAAACGAAAAGCATTGTTTGAGTTATGTGCGTGTCAGCGTTTCGTTCGACTTCCGAGCGGTGAAGGGGAAACCTATTTTCACTGTCGCCATGTGTGCCAGATCTCTGTCGTGGACTCAGCTTCCCACAAAACATTGGTTGAGAAAGAAAGGATACACGCTCACAACTTTACGACGTGCAAGTAATCGTAGCAACACACACACAGGAACCTATATTAACGGATGGTAAAATCGCTTTGAGAAAACCAATTGGTGGAAGCTTGAAACTGATTTGACCCTTGGCCGCGGCAGTAGTCATCACCTGTTTCCAGCAGGTGTTCCGACTACATGCAGCCCAAACCCCCGAGCGTAACCCGCTCCGTGTGAAAAAAGGTTCACCTAAGCAGCTACTCAGTCTTTGCCTTCTTTGTGCGGGATTTTGCTTTCCCTGATGCCTGCAAAGCCTCACGTTTTGCTGCAGCGATCCTGAGACACCGTTAACACCAACACCCCCACCACAAAATGTCAAGTGGACACAAAAAGGCACAACACCCTTTCTGCATTGGAAGAATCAGGTTCTGGGCAGTCTTGATGTGCTTCTTGTAGTTAAGGACATATAGTTTGGCCTAAGCAAATCCGACGCATACTAAATGAAAGTGTACTCACTAAAGGTCCCCATCTACTTAGTCCTAGTCACCTTTTCCAGCACGCTGTTGACCTGGTCCAACCTCAAGTTGGGTCCGAGACCAATCATCTCCTTGCGGTGCTGGCTGAGACCATCTGCAGAATCCCTGATAAGCCCTGCGAGTTTCTCTTGCGATTCAAACTCCTCCAACCTGAGGCACGTTAAACGCCAATGGAGGAAATTGTCGGGGCATTGGCTTCAATCCAATGTATTAATTTGGCAAGAAGCTGAGCGCAGATACTTGCTGAGATACCCTGTGCGTCAGAAGCCTTCTTGATCCACGTCGCACAGAACGTAGCCAGATCATCGGCGGGAAGCACTTCGCATTCAAGATCTGACCCCTGCAAAAAAGATAACAGTACACCTAAATCGTTCCCAGTCATTGCGAGAAAAACAGACTGAAAGATTGCACCCTGGACATGTACGCTCTCACCCTAGCCTTTGGCTTTGGCTGTGGTTTCCTCTTCGGCTTTCTCTCACCTTCGCCTTCCCCGGTTGGCGGGGGAGGAGGTGGAGGCATGCCAGGCTGTTCCGACGGAAGGCTATCACTTGATCTTTGCCTTGAGGGCACAGACGGGACTACGTGGCTCGGCGCAGGTTGAGTCAGAGTCTCCATAAGCTCTGATGCCACATGAGGATCCAATCCAATCTCCGCGGCGATCGAATCCTCAATCGCGACAGTTTGGATTGTTTGAAAACATACCAGCAAAAATTGCACAGGACTATATAGTCTTTGTTTTGTTGGGGTTGTGGTGCCAACAAGTGACAATTTTCTTGGTTGACCAGCTCTTCTGCTGTTGCCCGTACCAAAGGAAAGTCTCCTGTCCGGAGTTGCGGTCCTTGCTCGTCCTCACAGGGGAATTTGGGAAATGCAAACTGGACGTGGAAGAAATGAAAACTATGTCTAATAACAAAAATAATACGTCATGCGTTTTGGTCCGCATTTGTTTGCTTTACTGCAACCCGGTCCCATCTTTCTCAAGTCGCCTCTTACTCGCCAGCTCGAGAGCGGCAGCCTGATCGCCCTTGTGTTTCTCCACAAGCTCAGCAAAAGTGACATAGACTGCTGAATCACGGTCCTCCTCTTCCCAAGACCTCTGGTACCGCATGAAACATTCAACTGCACCTGCGTTGCAGCCAGCCTGCATGTATTTTTGAAAGGCCTGAAGACGCACATCCCCACCCGCGGACCAATGACCAAGCTTTGGTGAGTTCTTTGGCTGATTTGCTGTTTGATTCAATCCATCGACGGAACTTGCCATATTCTGCTGGATGTGTGGAAGAGTTGATGGGAATCGGGGTGCTGGGTGCTGTGCTAGCGGGGCTGGGCGCCGTGGGCGCTGTGCTGGGTGCCGTGCTGGGCGCCGCGGTATGCGGCAGGGAAGGTGGGGAAGGCGAAGGTGTGTAGGCAACCCTCTTGGCAGGTGGGGTTTCCAAACCTTCTGAACCTCGTTTGGCCGCAACCAAAGCTGTCAAGGCTGCCACCTTGCCAGCATCATCACTGATGTTTAACTTCGCAATGAGCATCTGCACCAATTGCGCTACATCCCCCTCATTGGAAATGCCCGGGGCTGGAACCGCTGTGGCTGCAGGGGCGGGCTCTGCTGGAACGCTGGGCTGAGCTGCTAGGCCAGCACTGGGAGCTGATGCTGCAGGACTGGTGTGAGCTGGTTCTGCTGGAATTGCTGGGCGAGCAGCGGGTTCACTGGCCGGAGCTGGTGCTGC
>CAXAMN010003448.1:161228-179987 GCA_963970005.1 Durusdinium trenchii
CCTTTGGAACGGGGATGGCTGGGGAGGGAACCACGGCCGGAGGTGGAACCATCACTTCTGCTGGCGCTCGCGCCTTTGGAGCGGGGATGGCTTGGGTGGGAACCGCTTCCGGAGGTGGAACCATCACTTCTGCTGGCGCCTTCGGAGGTGGAAGGGTTTGGGCTGCAGAGGACGACCCAGTGCTTGCCAGAGGCTGCTCAGGCGACATTGAACTCCTTATGCCGCATTTGCTCCCACCCCCGACCAACCTCAAAAATAAATTGGAGTGGGGGGGGGGGCAGGGCGGTGTCAAACAATTCAAAGTCATGCAAGATCATGTAAGTGTCATCTTGGCACTCACAGCTTGGACCATAGTCGGATCCAAGAAATCAGCCTGCATAGCCCGATCGATCTCTGCAGCCAGCCGAGCCTTAAATTCATGATCACAAGAAAACAAAATTTTAAACTCATGGGCAGTCCAACTCGGAATTGTCGCAACAAACATCGGAACTAGTCTGGAATAACTCGAACGACAAACAACAAATAGTGCTGGACCTCCATCGGGAAGCAATCTCATCTGGGTCCAACGCAGGAACTTTCTTTCCCGTCTTCCCCATGGCCAAATCCAAGATTGGCAAAGTCGAGCGCCGCAAAAAAAATAGTTAGTTGAGCCTTCACACACCTCGTAGGACACGCCACCGGTAGTGCACAAGCAACACGACGCGCGGAGCTGGAATGGTCCAGAACATGTTTTGATTGTTCAGTTTTTTTGTACACTTTTTTATGGTTTTTTTAATGGATTTTTACGGGGTTTTTTACGGATTTTTACGCTTTTTTACGGGTTTTTATGCTTTTTTACGGTCTTAAGAAGATTGACTGAATTCAAGATATTTTTGGTGGTCGCCAAAACAATTCCTCACACACTTGGCTGGAATCCAATCTCGAGCGTGGAGTGCACAAGCAAAACCACATCAACAACTTGCCGGCACAAGATCTCGTGCGTTTCCACAAGCGCAGTGCTTATGTTGAGGTGCCCCACCCATCAACTTCAAGCAGTTGAATGAATTTAGCTAATCGCCACATAGCTGTGCTACGTGGGTCAAACAGAACGAATTTGCAAGTTTCACATTTAAACCTATCAGAACCAATCAGCTGGCCAGGAGCGAGGTAGTTTCAAAAGCGAACAGGTGCCAAGGTATCGAAGCACGTCGTTCAGCCTTGCCTGCCATTGGGAAAGGCAAGGAACAGTTCAAGAAAACATACTAGTCCTCCGTTGTAGCTATATTCATATTTTGTATTATGTATGTATTTTCTTGGATCCTCCTCGACGTATTGTTTGGAATGACCCAATTACAAGTCTTTTTACACATGCTTGTTTGCACTGCGTGCCGTCACTTGCAAAGCCCCCTTCACCCTGTGTGTCCAAAACAGGATCACAGACAGGCGCCTCGTCGCTTCCAAATTGCAATGCAAAAAGCAATCGGATGTTTTCCTCCTTCCAACTCTTTGCGCGCAAATTCCCTCAATGAAGGTTGCATGACTTGAAATCAATCAACCCACTGGACAAAACATAAAATATACAGGTCCTCATCATAGGTCTCATCAAGACATTCAAAAAGAGGCTCTCGATGCACAGCGCAGCCCCGACATTGTGGAAATCTATCCTTGGGGAAGGAGAGCCGTGGGCGCCTACTGAGCTTTTAACCCCTGTGTGAGTTTGTTTTGAGCTGCGTATAATCATATAGTGTTCAAACTCCCAGTGTCAGAGATGTTTTGGTTCATTCGTCTGATGGTCACTACAGGAAGGGTCTCGTATAAACGAAGGGGGCGCGACCATGATGCCAAGGCCAAAAAAGTTCTTGACTCATGGC
Organism: Durusdinium trenchii; assembly: GCA_963970005.1. Lineage (NCBI taxonomy): Eukaryota > Dinophyceae > Suessiales > Symbiodiniaceae > Durusdinium > Durusdinium trenchii. The sequence continues at coordinate 163,079 of CAXAMN010003448.1, forward strand.
CAGTTGCCCTCCATACAAACCACCGCAAGTTAACAGTCCCAACTCAACACAGAAACTATTGGCCAAGTTAGTATCTCAAAACCTTTGGTCACTGCTTGAGACAAGTATGCAACAAAACAAATGTTGTTCAAAACAGAGGTGCCTTTAGAAAGACATGAATGCCAATCTTTGGGTGTAAAATTCACACTTTGCAGGTCCATGCAGTACAGTTCAAGGGGTCTGTAAAAGTCATGTAGAAGGAGAGATAATTGGGTCGCCACTGTCGTCACTGTTCAGAAGACTGTGGTTGCCTCGTCTCAAGTTCTTACACCCTTTCTTACTAGTTACAATGGGGTCCTTGTCAACCACAACTGAAAGATTCTATAACTCCTTGAGCGGTTCGCTTTTTCTCGCTTATTTGGTCCTCAGAAAATGGGATATCAGGCACCTTCAAAACTCACCCGGAAGTTCGCCCTTTCCAAATTGCCGTCTCCAGGCCCGTCCCCCCCCACAAATGGACTTGCGTGTCCTGTTTTTACACGCGTCGTTGTTTGTTGCTTATAAAAGGCCACTATGTGTAGCGTTGGTTCTGGAGGTTAACTACATGAACGCTGAAAAACACAGCCTCATGGGGGTTGCAAGGATAACAATATTTTAAAGTAAATGGGTCTTGCATCTGCAAGACATTTGGGACACCCCTAGCTGAACTCACACCATTCAAGCTTTCCAAAACAGAAACCCACTGCTGCAAAGCCTAAAGAGAAGACCCAGGGTAAAGAACCAGTGTTCTCAATTGAATGTAGGTCACATTCGGCTAGTTAAAAACCTGACAAGGGCTGAAACTGAACAGGTGATTTGACAAGTCACAGTTTGGGCGGCTTGGCATCCTTCCCTCCAGGACTTGATGACGGCTTCCGCAAACAAAGGGGTGTATTCCCTCAGCAAGTGCACAATCCAATGAACAAACCTAACACCGGCTCCACATGTGTTCTTCAAAGGACCCTTGCGTGCAAGGATCTGCGTGGACTGAAGCGCGTTCTTGATTCCAGTCAATCGCTTCTTCCCATTGACCTGGACCCAAAACCAGTGTAGGACGCTATCTACAAAGCTTCAAGGGGTCCAAACCGCGTTGCAGCTTGTTAAATTACATACATGTCACACTCAGACATATATATATATATATTATATGGATCGCAGCGTGTGCTTTCCTGGAAGCAGAAACACAATTCGACCATATGCGACTAAGAAACTACAGAGGTTTTCACCAATTGTTTTTCAGCCTTCTTGATTGGGCGCGGCTTCGGTTGCTTGTAACGGAGAAGAGCCTGGCGCCCACAGCTATAAAGCAGAAGAAAGGTTGTTTTCAAGTTCCCTGAAAAATGGTTGAGCTAAGGGGCTGCAAAAGCACGATGGTTCACATACAGCCAGGTTGGCTTGGTTGTCTCCGCGCCGAACCAAGCCATGAGCACCTTTACGCGGTAGACCTCACACCCATCAGCAGGACTAACTGCATGTAAGCACGGACGCTGCAGATTCTGAAACCACAGGTAGTTATGCAACAAAAAAGCCATCCAAGCCACCGTCAGTTCACGCAAAAGCTCTTGAAATTTTGGCAGTGCCTGCATTCCTCCAGTTGAGTTGTGAACAGGTTGCTCCAACAGTGTGAAGATACCTAGAGCGTCAGCGAAGCGCCACAACAGTAGAGTCCTCGCGGCCAACGTGCACAAGAATGAAACACCGTTTACTCAATCGTGCATACAGAAACCACACACAGACGTGAGCGTGCAACCTGTCCTGAAGGCCAATAAATTCCCAACCACAACACCAGGAGTAGGTAAACCCTCTGGCAGCAATACACTGGTTGATAAAAGCAAAGGAAGAACCTCGCACGAAACGTGCGCAGGGCAAAGGTGGCTGGCCAGCTAAAACGAAGGAGTGCCCTCAACATCTTCTAAAATGCATACTCATGGTTTCCACATAACAAAGACCTCAATGTGGTGCCTTCCACCTGCAATCATTAGACAGAAGTGCAGCACACATTGAAAAGGGGCACAGACAGGAGCGAAGGTGCAAAGTCCACCGCAGCGGACCCGCCGCACACAGATCACAGCAAGCCTTTGCCACTGCAAGCATCGCAACAGGGAAGCATCACAAACACTTCAGGACTTGTGCTTGTTTAACCACACGTGCATCCCAGCAACAAAAATCCTGCAGGGCTTGTCAAATCGAAGGCATCACTGTAGTCAAGATCGAGACCTCTTGACAAGTAACCTTCTCGCGCTGCAGCCTTGACAATCTCCTTGCAGCTTCAAACTGCAATGGCTCAACTTACTGACTGACCCACATCCCGTCATGGGCGTGTAATGTGTTTTTCTTGGGTACATCATGCACACGTGTTTGTCCACATGTGAGTTACAGTCCACAACCACACAAACAAGGTCGCTAAAGAAACGGTGATTGAAATTGGCCCCAAAGCCAAAAGATTGGCGCACTAGTTCGCAGGTCTAGTTTCCATTTTCCCGGCGAAGATTTCAGCAGCGTCTATATCTCCAATATTAGGTGCCTGCGCATGGCGCACAAACAGTTCAGTGACTGGATGTACGTGGACATGTGCAACGTACAGTGGACATCATGCGGGCAAGAAACAACAACGGGCATATACGCCAAAGCAAAGAGAATTGCAATGAATGCCCGGGGCCTGAATACATGTCAACACGACCAGCCACTATATTGTTATTGAGCTTGCAAAGCTAGAGTACTGTAGCAAGCTGTTTATTGCCTAATTTTCAGTCAAAGCCGCAACCCTGCAGCAAGCATGCGAGCTACATGTGGTCGGGCAGCAAAGCGCCCCATGATCACTTGCCCACAGGATGTCTCCACGTCAACTACCAAACAAGCTCGGACCACACTGGATGAGCCACGCGCAAAAACAAGCAACGTGAGCGGTGAGCGCGCCCACAAAGCCATGCTTGACAATGAGAAAGTGATAGAAAACTCGAATCGAACCCACATAGCGATGGCCTCTACCCTACTAACTAGCCATGGCCTCCTACCCTAGTAGCGATACAAAAACAAGGTCTGCTCCCGGCTTTCCGTTTTTATTTCAACATGCTGCCACCGAAGCGTCCTCGCGCCGCCTCTGAGCACACGCATTCAGAAACACGGAGCTCTTAAGCTTAATTAAGTGGAGATGTAAGGTGACAAAACGGTACTTGGCAAAAGTCTCCTGCCAAGAACACTGCTCCTCGGATTGGCCAGATAAGAATAGCCTGTATCGCAACGTCAGTCGCCGTTTCCTCCGTTCAGACTCGCTCATGTTCTCAAGGATTGTCCTGGCCGCAGCCCCCAAACAATCCCAACAGCGCCCGACCATTTCTGCTACGCAATAATTGCTAGTCCACTGCACCAATGTTTGTTCGTACATGTATAGTCCTGCGGATAGCTGACAGTTTCCATATTTGATTTGCTTCCTGCAAGTAATGGAAACCCATGAGCTGCAATTTCACAACGCAGGAACAATGTCAAATTCAGCGTACACGCGTTGAGCCTCATGTGTCCGGCCAAGACTGCGAGCCCTTCGCATGAACTCATTGTAATGCGCCCAAAGTGGGCCACCTGATTGATCCTCAATCAGCGAACATACCACAAAGAAAAGTGCACATACAACTCTGTCGCCTTCTTCGCCTTGGGTTTGTCCGGTTCGCACTGCCCTTTTGAAAGAGATTGGCCTTGACGCGGGTCCTCTTGGAAGTTTCTCAGGGCCAAACGACACTGTGCAAAAATGTTTTGGGCAAGAAGAACACTGGCTTCACACAGCATAAACTCCTCCACTTCCCGCACCGTTGTCCCCTGATTGATAGGTTCTTCGGTATTCAAGCTCGAGCTGTGCTTTCTTTTGTCAGTATACGTCTGAGTCTCCCAAAATGTTTTTAGCACTGTTGGTTCAACAAAAGCACTGAATGTTCAAGAAAACATGCCTGCCCATCAATCACCGGCACTTCTCCGCTTGGGAGAACCTGAGCAGTTCAGATCAAACCAAAATTGCATGTCGACAAAGTAGCTGCACACACAACTTGGGGTTGTGCCTCCGCGTGAGACACTTCCACCGGCGCTGGTAGGTTAACGCCCGGCACTAGCTCATATGGAAGTGTATCCTCTGACTACCAGAGAGGGTGATTTTGTTCAATGAATTTGGCAGCAAAGGACCGGAGACACAAAAAGGTCCTCGTGCAATTCATCGATATGGTTCTTCCGAGCCAACGATGGCCCTGATGCAGCCGGATCCTTTCCAAGCAGGATGCATTCAAAAACACCGTTCTTTTTTTCCACGCATACGAGACTGCAAAACAATCGCATACTCTGCTGAAGATAGCGCAGTACGGTTGCCTGGTCATTTGCAAATGATGTTCCTCCTGCCTGACAGGAAAGCGCATGCGCAAAAGACTTTTAACATTAGCTGCACAAACGATGACAAGGAAACAACCCAACAGCGGGTATGAAGTGTGCCTTCGGTGTACTAGCATCAGCGCCCCTTCCTGCAACAACACCGCTCAAAGAACATGTGAGCGCAAAAAAAGTAAAGCCGGTCCTTCACTGGGTTCACACGTTGTCGCTGCCTGCAATCTGTTCTTGAAAAGCTTCTTGTGCTGGGCTGTCGGGTCAAACCCAACAGGTGGGTGTTTTGCTAGGACGCGAAGGACAGCTTCAAGACAAGCTGGCTGGTCCACGGTGGGAATTTTGTTTGAGGCTGCCTGTTTGCTCTCTTTTGCCTGTGGAACAGCATCAGCCACTGGACCAGTGAGCTGGGTCTCCATCGTGTCCATGTGGCTTCCTACAACAAGTCAAAAGAAATTACAGCGCGCGCATCCAAGAAAACAAGTTCTTATGCGCAAACTTGTTGCGTGCGCCTTCCGGTTTCCTGGTGAATTTCTTGACCATGAGTTTTTCGCCAACCTTTTGTTTCAAAGGCAATAGCCAGTCCCGAGCCTAGAGCAGAAAAGGACAAAACCAATGACCCATTATACAGTAATGGCTTGGAAATTGAGCAAACACCACTATATATAGACAAGACGCTTTTTTTGTGCACCCATTCGATTTCTTTCGTTGACGAACTATCCACACTGCCTCAAAAATGCAACAATGCCTGACACAAATTTGAACAAAACGGTTCATCAGTTTAACACCAACAAGCTGCCATTCCCTTCAACGCAACGGCTTGCGCGTGAGCCAACCCAGAATCACAATCTGCTTCGCCAAACTTGGTGCGTATCGCTTGTTCGATTTCATCTACACTCATCACACGGCCCAAGTTCTCAAAGACCTCCAAAGACCTGTGTCAGTTTTGGGGAGCAAGACTGCAATACCTCAACGCGCACCAAAACAAAATTAGGAGATGGACAATGTTTGGTGGTGGCGCCTCCCAAGAACGGAAGCGTTCGGTTGAAAAAAATTGGCCCTGTCATCAGGCCGCATGTCATCAATCTCTTTTTGATCTTCATCCACAGTAATTAAATCATCCTGCCAAGCACTTCAAGTGAAAAGTATGAACCATCCTTCCAGCAAACAACGGCTCAACAAATCGGAGGATTGCTTTCGTAACTCTCAATCCTGCTTCTGGCAGTCGAAGCATGCTGAGAGCAACTGCACATCGCGCGACGGCTGCTGTGTGGCCGACATTGCGCTGCGCACCCTTCTGATGCACTCAAACCAAAATATGCGGGCGAATCAATCACTCCTTCACTTATGAATCTAGATCGAGGGCCTGGAAACGCAGACCACTCACGGCACGCAGGAAAAACACAACCGCCGCCGCCAACAAAAACGCCATGAAGGGACGTGACATCCTCCAACAGCAACAAGAACAACACGCAACCCCCAAACAACAATGACCAACACACCAAAAGAACAACCAACCAAGCGGGCGACAACAACAAAACAGCTCCACTAACAACCACAACACCCGCGCGCAAGTGACACAAAGAATTGAACAAGTGACAATGACGCGACCATGAGGAAGCGTTCTGAGAGGAACGATGGTGTCAAAACGAGGAACTGGCCTTCTTAACCTGCGAATCCTGGATAAAAATGTGGTCGGACACATATACATAGTATATATATATATTAGGTATATATACGCTCTTAGGTTTTTAGTTTGCGTGTGTTTGCAAACAGCTGTGGTAACCAGCTCGAAACGCATGTAGACTCCATTCCAAAAATCAAAGTTCGTGCGACCACGGGACCTCAACCGGACCGCAACCGTTAACTGCAAACAGTTTGTGCTCACGGTTTCCCCGCCGGACCTCAGCCGCAAGTGTCGGATGGCAGTGTTCCCCGCCGAACCTCAACCGCAAGTCTCGGATGGCAGTGTTCCCCGCCGGACCTCAACCGCAAGTGCAGGAGGGCAGTGTTCCCCACCGGACTTCAATTAACCGCGAGTGCATGTAGGATGGCAGTGTTCCCCGCCCCATTATGCAACACGCCTGCCCATATGTGGCACCATCTTGGAAGCACATCCGAATGGACGTCGTTATCCCGTCTCAGAGAGCAAGGACGTAACATCTTTTGGCTAAAGTTGATCGGGCATGCGCACGTCACCTGCTGCAAACACCCCATCTGCACATGATAGAGGAGAGCCTATAGCCCAAATGATCACTTTTTTTTGTACAGCGTACACTTTTTCAATCCGACCAGAAAAGTTGGCAGAGGCAGGATAGTATTTTTGCCCATGTTCAGAATAGTGTACACCGTACACTTTTCCAACCCGTACAGCTCTCCTGGGAGCGGTGGGCTGAGGCCATGGTGGCCGCGGACGAATTATTGACAGAGAACCCCCGGGTGGTCCGCCTCTCCTCTGAAGACATTCCTGGAATGCCTATGGTCAAATCCTTGTTGCCCGCCTCCTGACGGTTATTCGTACAGCTGGGAAGAGGATCATTCGGGCATTGCGCAAGCAGGACGAGCCGCCCCTGCGGAGGAGACGCCTCCCACAGACGGCGGCGCCGGCTGCGCCTGAGCAGGCGCCTCCTGCTCCCATGGTACTGCCTGTACCGGCCAGTCCGGCCGCGGTGGCTCCGCCTGCTCCTGCCAGGGGCCAGGGGACGGGGGGCTAATGGCCACGGCTCCCTTTACCTGTCTGGCCTCCCGAAGGATCCCCGCTGGGTGCGGGGCAATCAAAGCGGACTGATTGCCTGGCCTATGGAGAAGACTGCCTCTGAGTGTCCGGAGTCGCACAGCGGGACTGCTTTCAACTGTCGTGCCCAGAGGGCGCGAAACGTGATCAGGCCCTCCAAGAAGTCAAACAAGCGACCATCGCCACTCTGGCCGCAGGATCCAACGTGGTGGTACACTGCCAAGCAGGAGTACACAGAGCGCCGATCCTCATGGGAGTCCTTCTTGCCTGGCTCAGGCGGACCACGTTCGACGAGGAGTGCGACCGGCTGGAACGCATGAGGGCTATTGACCGCCGAGGTGTACTGAGTCGGCGGGGCGGTGAGGCCTTGTTTGCCTGGGCGTGTTCTAGCTGTACAGGTAGCTTGCCACAGTTGCCGAGGTATCCTGTCATTTTTATTTGCTCCGCGAAGGGGGGCCTTATGGCATGTGGAGCGAGAGGGCGCCCCGTGGTGCCGATGGAGACAGGCGTCTCCGGGGTTTCGCGGCGATACCCACCGTGCTACGTCGGTGCACGAGGCGCTATAGGGTACGACCGCCAGATTTGCAAGTCTTGCCAGGCTGTGCTTCCCGGTCCGGACCGACGTGCGCTGTCCTAGGCTGTACTAATAGTGGAATTTGTGTCAAAAGGTGCACTGTCTTGTCCAGGCGACATGTGAGACTGAATGAGCGCCCACCGTTTTTGTCCACAGTTGTTTGCAGTTGCCATCATCAAGTTCGGTCGTTCCATCATGGACCAACCCCAGGCTATCCAGTTGGCGGCTGTTGCCATGGCGCCCTCGGCAGGAGAAGCGCGGCGGGGAAAGGCAGTTGAGTTACGGGATTTGGGACGGAAGGCTTGTCTAGCCCTGGAGTCCCTGCCCCCTACTATTTCCCCCTGGGGGTGGTCAAGGTCCAACTTCGTGCTATGCAGGGTCTCTGCACTCGCTGGATTGAGTGGTGGGATGAGATTCAAGACATCCCTATGGAAAGTGCCCAGCCTGAGCCGGAACTCCACTCACTGTTGGGGGCGCGGCCAGTCAGGCCTGGGTCTGTTCCCGTACATACCTATAGTACGGGCCCTTCGCAGTGAATTATGGGAGTTGAGCACTACCTTGGCCCCGGATGAGCGGCAACGCCTACGTATGGTAGTCGCGATGGTCCATGATGAGGTGATGCCACTTGGAAACGCTCTGAATTGGGCCGCTTTGCGCTGCCTGGGCTTGGAGCTCAATGAGTTGGCGCCGCAGCGAGAGTAATGTGCTCCCTGTTCGGTTTTTGATAAAAGAGGCCAGAGACTAACGCTGTGTTTTTCGCTTTTGTGATCAGTTTCCATGAGTTCGCATTTATGCAATTTTTATTGTATTGCAGCTATCTTCAAGTTTCAAGTATTCAATTCGATCCTGTTGTTCGTTCGTTGGAAATGTCGACCGCTCCTCCCAAGCAGTTGTCTACTCCGGACGATACTTTCTCCGCTTTGGCAGCCCAGTTCAACTTCGACAATCGCATCAAGGACAAGATCCTCGAGTTGGGCGTCCGCACTTTGGCTGAGTTTCGCCATTACCCTCGGACTGAAGAGGAAGTCAAACGGCTCTTTGTGGACAGTCTTTCACCACCACTGGAGGACAATCCCGGCCGCTTGCAGGCCGCTCGCCTTCGCTTTGCGTGGAACTCATGTAAGGCCATGCTGGACGCCGAACATGCTGCAGCCAGTTTGCCACCAGCGCCTACGGAGGATGAGACCTAACTTGTTGCCTACATCCGAATTGGATTCTTTGAAGGAGGCCTTTTACAAGCGATTACCACCTCCGTCCCGAGCCTCGCCAGTTCCCATCAGACCGCTTGCTCAACTCAACAAGCTCAGCCGCCAGCTGCACCGTGGTCAGTTGGAGGTCATGGACCTTTGGAGCGTCAGGTCTCTGACGTTTCAGCGAACGTACAGTCAGAAGCGTCGCAAGGTGGGGGAGGGCTTGTACCTCCAGGAGGACGACACCGAGGAGGATATGTCCAAGACCTACCTCATGAAGCTCGAGACCTACCTGCTGGCTTTGGCTATTGTGGGCTGTCGGCCCTTGGATCCACCCACAGCTGCCCCCTATGATACTTTGTTTCGCTACTGAGGGCCGCTCTTCCACTGGAGGGAGCAAGGCCAGATCCATGACATGTCTGTGTACGCTGACTACCAACAATTCATGGAAGAGCTCTCCCTTGTTGATCCGGTGGTTGATACAGCGCGAAAGCCTGTCTTTCTTGATGTGTTCAGTGGTCTGAACGCACCGCTTGCTAAGGCCTTTCTCTGGTGCCAGTGGGAAGTGGTCACACCCATCGACATCGTCGTGCCATCCATGCAGTACTCCCCCAAGTGGTTCTTATTTCTGGAGCTATGGGTTGTGCTACCAAATCAAGAGCACGGGAGAAGCAACCTGGTCCCCCTCCACTACGTAGTGAGGAGTCACCTCGAGGTCTTCCGGGAATCCCCAGAACGCAGTCAGCAACGGGTGGATGCGGACAACTACTCCAGTGATTACCTGCTAGCGCTCCATACATGGGTAGCCCAGCATGGCTTGGGTGGGTTGCGAGAGAACCCCTTCCGCTCCTTACATTGGTGGGACCCTGTTGAGATTCATGTCGCCCAGCACAGTACTTGGCATGACCTGGACTATGATGCATGTGTGTTTGGCGGGGCCCGCAAAAAGTTTCAGCGCTTCAGGCACAACGTTCCCGAGCTCGCAGCTTTGCCCGCTGTTCGTTGTGGACACATTTATGACCCTCGGGAGTGGTCCTCCCCAGTCGACGGAGGGTTTGCTACATTTGCGGAAGCGGAATATACCCCCAGTTTGGTGTTCACACTTGCCGTGGCTTGCACCGCGTGGGCTGCTTCAAGGGGATATTGCGTCACTCAGGTACCGAGGCTGCCACCTATTTCGTTGTCGGGCGACCATCGGCCGTTGTTGCAGTTCGAACCATCGGAACTCCGTCAGGACTTGATGGACGTCATGGGCTTCCACTTGGGGTTATCACCTCCAGGTGTGGACTCCTCCTTTGTTCCAGTGAGGTTGGTGGCCAGCAATGTCCTCCGCATGCGCAAGCACCTCCAGGAGAATGAGATCTATATCGGCCCTGGCCATTTCTCGCATCGGTGGCCCCTCTCACAATGGCAGAACCCTTTTAGAGCAGGAGAAGGCCGTACGTCCTCTGAGAGTGTCCTCCAGTACGCCCGGTGGACCCACGACCAGGAGCGCTTGATTGAAGCCTTGCCTTCATTACATGGTTGTACATTGATCTGCGACTGCCCTCACAATATCTTGTGTCGTGGCGACATACTTCGTGCCTTCATCTACGACCTCACGATCCACGCTTCCGCGGCGTCGCCGCCAGCAGGGTGTGTGCAAGGTGGCCTTGTTGGCCGCGGGCCTTCGCCCAGTCCGGGCTGTTCCAGTCAGGTTTTCCCAGGAGACCGTGATGGCAGCTATGATGGCCCTATGCCCTCACATACATTGGTCCGGATTTCAATGGCCCATGATCGAGGACCTGTTGGTCGACGACTCCCACTTCGGGTGGTTGACTACCATGCAGACCCGGGAGGATTGGCGCGGCCAAGCGTTTGGCCCATCCTTGGTGGGGCCTATTGAACGTGCAGCCATCTCCCTCCATGGCTTTCAACAGGCGGGCGCAGCGGCTGCTGCGAAAGCCATGCGCCACTTTGAGCTCGCAATGGACCTCAAGACCAGACCTACCCATTTCGAATCAATGGGTATTGTTGATGATGATCTCATCTTTGCCGCAGACCAGTACCAGCAGTTGGGTGCCTCCCTACGAGTTGCCAGGCAGCGCATGACACGCTGGATCCACGAGCTGGCCAGGCGCACATGGCCCATCACGGATTGGATGCGCCAGTTTCAACCACATGGCCCCGCCTTGGTTACCAAAGGTCGTCACATCGCATTGATTGGGTTGTTGGTTGTTCATCGGCTGGCCGGACCCTACATTCATGGAGTGTTTGATTTTGGGTTCCCTGCAGTTGGGTTTTCTCCTCATGTGCCTGTTTACAAGGCTCAGCCAGCGGAGTATCTCACCTCTGAGGATGTCGTGCTTGGTGCTTGGCAGGACGCCGAGCGACTTATCGGCACGTTAAAGTCCTGTGAGCATGATGAAGCTATTGTCCGGGCCGGGTTGGATGACGAGGCCCTTGGTTTTTGCGGACCAGCCATGTCCTGGGTACAGCTTTGTCGCCAAGTACACCACTTTCGCCTCATCCGCCGCTTCTGCATCAAGCAACCCAGTGGCAAGTTGCGGGTCATCGACGATGCAGCCGATGGCGGCCAGAGTGAGCTGAGCCACGATTCGAACAAGTTGGACTTGCGCACCAGCATCCAGCCGGGACTTCATGTGCAGCTACTCTGGCGGGCAGTCCGCCCCGCGCCGGACGCAGAGACATTGCTTGCCGAGGGCATTTGTTCAGGAGGCGAAGATCTTCCCAATGCGTACCGGCGCGTGCCCATGCTCCCAGAACATTCGGATCTTGCTATCGTCGCCTACTACGACCACTATGTGCGGGAACCTCGTTTTCGTCGATACTATGGTTCACTTTTTGGGCTGCCCAACGCTGTTTGCTCATTCAACCGGTTCCCTCGATTCTTTCAGGCGGTTTGTCGTCGCATGGGTTATTGTCTGGCTAGCATGTACTTCGATGACCTGACTGTTCAAGACCTTGGGAGTATGAAAGGATCAGCCCAACAGTTTATCACTAGTCTGGCCACAGAAATGGGATCACCGTTCCAGCCAGAGAAACATCAGGCTATGCAGAGTCAGTCTGACTTTCTGGGCCTTGTGCATGATGTTGGTCAATGTCACCATGGTCAATCTGTCCGCTTTTGGCCGCGCGACCGTTTGCTCACTAAGGTCACGGACCTCATGGATGAAGCTGTTCAAACCCAACGTCTCCCGCCAGGACTCGCTGCCAAGCTGTTCGGTTGCCTGGGCTTCCTCAACGCTGGATGTTTTGGTAAGCTGCTTGGGAGATCAGGGTTGAGTCCGTTGAAGGAACGCCAGTATTCCCATGACATAGCTCTGACTGAGGACCTATCCCGTTCGTTTGTGACCATCAAATCCCTCCTCGCCTTGAAACCTGAGCGAGAGTTACCACTTCAACCCGGCAGCCAACAACGTTATCTGGCGGCGTCTGATGCGGCCCAAGATGAACCTCGGCAAGGTTCAGCGGGCCTGTTGTTCATTGGACCTCGCGGTGAACGAGATGCCTATGTAGTTGACATCACGGCGGAGCTCTTCACCCTCTGGTTTCACCACTCCACTAAGATCGCCCAGTTGGAGCTGCTCACAGTCTACGTCGGCTTCATCTTCGTGGCCAGTCAGGCCCGCTCCTGTCAGAGGCTGTGGTTTGTGGACAACATTGCGGCGCTGATGGCCTTGGTCAAGGGCAGGAGTGACAACCCCGAGCTGGATGCCATGGCGGGATGTATTCATGCTTTGTTGTATTCACTACGCAGTGGTTGCTACTTCCAATGGGTCCAATCCGTTGATAATTGGTCCGATGGTATTAGCAGGAAAGGAATTTACGACGAATGGTATCAGGCTCATGGATTTCGTGTACATCGCGTTCCAGTACCTCTTCTCCTACTCCGCCTACCTTATACCCTTATAAGTCGTGTCTTCCAGTTCTTCTGAGTGCTTTGGGTATGGTTGAATGCATTGGGATCATTGGGAACGAATACCTGGCAGAGGTATGCACCAGGGGTGCACGCAGCGTGGGCTGCTGTGACTGGGGTCACATTAACCAAAGCACTTTTGAACAAAGACTCTCAAGCTTGTGCGAAAAAGAATCCAGTCCGAATCTGATTCGTCATGTATCAAGTCAAGTGTAACTGATGCAGCCGAATATATTCATTCATTAAAGGTAGGCAGGGTCGGTGATGAGGAATTATTTGATGTCATTCAGTTCACTCACTCCTTTCACAGCTTGGGGCTCAAGCCAAAAAGGAGCGTCGCTCCATAAGAATCAGTGCCACTGATTCTTCGGATTTTCTGTCCCACGCACCACACCCTGTGCTCGGTACGAGTGGTTGCAGGACCATGTCGGCCCGAGTGTCCACGTTTGCGGTGCATCTGAGTGGTGTATTTTGGCCTGTGCGGTGTCCCCCACGGTGAGGCCTTGTTAGTGGCAGCAGTCTGCAGGTGGCCACGGGTTACTGCAATTTTTGACGATGTCGCGTTTTATCCAATACCGACCAGCACGATTCCAGTCCAGTGAGTTTTGAGCAAACACTCATTTCGTCGCCAGCGACCTTGAGTGGTAGCTGCCGGCCGAGTACCACAGTTCAGGTCCACCAAATTTTCCGTTGCAATTTGATGCCTGACCCTCCTGGCCGCCAGATGATTTGCAGCTGTCGGCTTGGCTAAATGCTCTGGCAATGAGCAAATGGAGTGGTGCTGTCTGCAGGATACCACTGCGTCCATGTCCATTTTCCAGCCACAATTTTTGACTGTCCATGATGGCTGCTGTCTGCACGAGGCCACTGTTTTTGCAGCTGTCGGCTTGGCTAAACACTCTAGTCATGAGTCCAGATACCCTTCGTCAGTGACATTGCGGAGCAATGGTAGGTCACTGCCACTGCGTTTGATCAATTTTGCAGTACAAGAGTTGGACCTCTTTGGGTTACTGCGCATCATTTTGTCGTTTCCACTCCACCATAGTCATAGGTTTTTAAGGAGTCTACCAGGTACAGGTAGGGAACGAATACCTGGCAGAGGTATGCACCAGGGTGCACGCAGCGTGGGCTGCTGTCACATTAACCAAAGCACTTTTGAACAAAGACTCTCAAGCTTGTGCGAAAAAGAATCCAGTCCGAATCTGATTCGTCATGTATCAAGTCAAGTGTAACTGATGCAGCCGAATAATAATTGATACCGTAGTTCAATTCAACCCCCCCCACCCCCTTGGAATTGATTTTTCAATCCAACCCCTCCCCTTGAAATTTATTTTTCAATACAGACTGCCCCACCCCTTTGTCCCGAAGTGGATCTTATTTGGAGCGGGTCATTTGGTCTGCGAGAACGTCGGACCGTGAGTTAACAAATTCTCGGATCAACGGCTCAGATCTGCATAAGCGCAGCGCGTCCACTGCTACTGCTCGGATCTGGATTTGCTGGTGCAGCGCATGGGATGTAGATCTGAAACCACGTTTTACACCAACCACCGTTTACACCAAACCACGTTCTACACCAACCAACGTTTACGCCCTTGCACGGCTTACACCAACCACCGTTGACGCCAAGCCATGTATTACACGAACCGCTGTTGACACCAAGCCACGGTTTACACCAACCACCGCGTGCACCACACCACGTTTTACTCCAACCACTCACCGTTTACACCAAACCACCGTTTGCGCGAACCGCCGTTTACACCAAACACCACGGCTTACACCAACCGCCGTTTAAACCAAACCGCTTGGAACTGATAGTTCACTCCTAACCCCCCGCTGGGCATTGACATGTCAATACAGACACCCCCGCGTCGTCCAAGTCATCGGATCAACAAACTTCTTTTGATGCAAGTGTACGTGCCTTGTGATTTCCCCCGGTGCACCTTCCCTTTTCTCAAGTTGTTTTTGGCCCCGGTGCACCTTCCCTTTTCTCAAGTTGTTTTTGGGGAATTAGGATATTGGCATATGGGTTTTAGCATCAGCATGCCTAAGCAAAGTGACCTACAGAGGGCCTAACAGATGCCAACTCTTTTTTGGGTCCTTGTGACACACTGACGAGTGCAGGCTCTTTAAACTCCTATTCAGAGCAATCACAATGAAACCAAAGCTACAGAAAGAGTACGACATCATTCCAAGCACAGCAAAGCAAATATTGCTATATTTTATATTACTTTTCAAAACAAAGCAATTGTTGCGTGCAATTGTGCCTTCATTCTTGCACCTTGCACCTCCAAGACTCCAACCGTATTCTCGTCAAAGTTGATGCTATGTGTGGATCTCTTTGCGAGTGCAAGCGTGCAGAGAAAGCAGTTCCCGTTTTTGGTGTGGAGATGCAGCACGGTCCATCCGCTCATCTTATCACCCCTGATTCCTGAACCTTTGGCAAGACTATTTGAAGGAAGGCAAGATATCGAGCGTCCCCGAACACCAACTGTGTATCTGAAGAGCTTGCGCAAGAATCATTGTGGCCAGATGACTGCCACGGCTCAATGCAGCGCTCAATAACATTCAAACATTCCTGATGACTAATGAGTTGCAGGATGTCAAAGAAACAAAGGAGGACAACGAAGTCTTGCAACTCAGTCCCACCAAGGCCGAGCTGGCGCCACTGCAGCTCCGGTCCCGCCCTGAGAAAAAACGTTGAGATGTGGTTTCCACGTCGTATAAGGCTTATAATTCCTAAGGTTCAGTTTCTGACTTGCACCATGAGCACAACATGTGAAATTGCACTTAGGCAGATGTGTCAGTGTACGATACTGAGGCCTGTCAAAGCCTGCGCCATGTCTAAAGTGTGTTAGAAAGCTGGTTCAGACAAGCACCTTTCTTGTATATGCAGTATATAGGCTCTCTGGCAAGTGACAGGAACTGACTGCCTTGCTTGCAGAAGCACAAGTTCACATGGCAGTCTGCAACTCAATGCGATGGACAGGAACGAAATCCGATCGTCAG
This sequence comes from Durusdinium trenchii, assembly GCA_963970005.1. Lineage (NCBI taxonomy): Eukaryota > Dinophyceae > Suessiales > Symbiodiniaceae > Durusdinium > Durusdinium trenchii. The sequence continues at coordinate 178,876 of CAXAMN010003448.1, forward strand.
ATGGATCTTTTCCTTCTGCTTACGCCCGCGCCAAGAACGTCATGCTCCGCAGCTGAGGTGCTTTCCAATAGATCCGCCGTTGACAGAGTCCAGCAGGCTGAGATATTGCGCCGGGAGAGCAGCAAGGATTTGCCTGAAGTGTAAAGCAGAGGACACCTGCTTGTAACATATATAAGTATTAAAGATACTTCTAAAGAGTAGCTTTCTGCTTTTGCCACATTCTGTGAGGCAATGCGGCCCCTGGGCAAACAACTGGCCGTTGCGGAGGATCTTGCATTTGAAGGCGCAGGAGACGTTTGCGCAAAAAACTGTATTCATCAGAATCAAAGGAATGATGCTAAAGCGCATGTGTGAAATTTGTGGCACGAATTCCAGGAGAAGCATCAGCAACCAAAGGCGATTTGGTTCCATCCATGTTGCTCTTTGCCTGGGGCTCGTCCAGTGTCCAGTCTGCCTCAAATTGAAACAAGTGGCAGCTCTGCTCAAGGCACGATCGCCTTCGACCCCGAACGTTGTAAGAGCTGTGGAGGCAGACGTTTCAATGTTGGGATGGGTACACCATGCGAAAGTTGCTGAGACTTTTGGCTTTGAAACCAGGTTCAAATCAGCAAGAAAACCTGGGGCTACATGCCGGGACGAAGGGTGGGGTCTGCATAAAGTTCTAGCCTACAGGAAAGATTAAGAACAGGCTCCACGGACTTTTCAGTTCCGGAGCAAGTGTTTGCCATATTGGGGCTTGCCTGATGCAGTTGACAAATTGTTTTTGTTTGCTCGTTCCGGCCCCAGGGCTGAGGCCTCTGTTCGCATGACGGTGAGCCTTAACCACCTAGTTGGAATATTAACTTCCAAACAAAGAAGGGCTTGCACCAGCGCAGCAATTACAGCAATTTCAGCTTGGAAGGTCATTCCCAAGCATTTTCTTGTTGGGGTTCTCAATACTTTTAAGTGTGTCCGCTCGGTCTGGACTAGCGTGTTTGCGTTCTGGCAAGTACTGTGTCCGCCTTCTGGCAACTCCTTAGTAGCAATTCTTTATGATTGTTGCTACTAGTGATAAGAATGCTCCTTGTAGCGATGCCAGGAGCCCCTAGTAGCGTCCTTGCTCCTAGTAGTAA
>CAXAMN010003448.1:179997-253809 GCA_963970005.1 Durusdinium trenchii
TTGCTACTAGTAGTAAGAATGCTCCTAGTAGCGATGCCAGGAGCCCCCCACAAGCCCCTACTAGCTTCTTGTTGCTAGTGCAATTCTATATACTTGTTGCTAATAGTAGTAAGGTTGCTCGTAGTACCGATGCCAGGAGCCCCTAGTAGCTCCTAGTAGCGATGCCAGGAGCCCTTAGGAGCCCCTACGAGCTTCTTGTTACTAGTGCAATTCTTTTTATTTGTTGCTACTAGTAGTAAAAATGCTCCCAGTAGCAACGCCAGGAGCCCCTAGTAGCGTCCTTGCTCCTAGTAGTATGGCTAGGAGCCCCTACTAGCTTCTTGTTACTAGTGGCAATTCTATACAATTGTTGATACTAGTAGTAAGAATGCACCTAGTAGCGATGCCAGGAGCCCCTAGTAGCGTCCTTGCTCCTAGTAGTAAGGAGCCCCTAGTAGCGTCCTTGCTCCCAGGAGTAAGGCCAGGAGCCCCTACTAGCTTCTTGTTACTAGTAGCAATTTTTTGGTTGCTACTAGTAGAAAGAATGCTCCTAGTAGCGATGCCAGGAGCCCCTAGTAGCGTCCTTGCTCCTAGTAGTAAGGCCAGGAGCCCCTACTAGCTTCTTGTTACTAATAGCAGTTTTACACACTTGTTGCTACTAGTAGTTACTAGTAGTAAGAATGCTCCTAGTAGCGATGCCAGGAGCGGCTAGTAGCATCCTTGCTCCTAGTGTAAGGCCAGGAGTTTCTTGTTACTGGTAGCAATTCTATATAGTTGTGGCTAGTAGTAGTAAGAATGCTCCTAGTAGCGATGCCAGGAGCCCCTAGTAAGGCCAGGAGCCCCTACTAGCTTCTTGTTACTAGTAGCAACTCTATATAATTGTTGCTACTAGTAGTAAGAATGCTCCTAGTAGCGATGCCACGAGCCCCTAGTAGCGTCCTCGCTCCGAGTAGTAAGGCCAGGAGCCGCTACTAGCTTCTTGTTACTAGGTGCTATTCTATATAATTGTTGCTACCAGTAATAAGATTGCGCCTAGTAGCGATGCCAGGTTAGGCCAGGAGCCCCTATTAGCTTCTTGTTACTAGTAGCAATTATATGTAATTGTTGGTACTAGGAGTAAGAATGCTCCTAGCAGCGATGCCAGAAGCCCCTAGTAGCGTCCTTGCCCCTAGTAGTAAGGCCAGGAGCCGCTACTAGCTTCTTGTTAGTAGTGCAATTCTATATAGTTGTTGCTACTGGTAGTAAGAGTGCTCCTAGTAGCGATGCCAGGAGCCCCTAGTAGCGTCCTTGCTCCTAGTAGTAAGGCCAGGAGCCCCTACTAGCTTTTTGTTTTTAGTAGCAATTCTATATAGTTGTTGCTACTAGTAGTAAGAATGCTCCTAGTAGCGATGCCAGGAGCCCCTAGTAGCGTCCTTGCTCCTAGTAGCAAGGCCAGCCCCTACCAGCTTCTTGTAACTAGTAGCAATTCCATATAATTGTTGCTACTCGTAGTAAGAATGCTCCTAGTAGCGATGCCAGGAGCCCCTAGTAGCGTTCTTGCTCCTAGTAGTAAGGGCAGGAGCCCGTATACTCGCCAGAAGCCCGCGGCATGTGCGCCGCAACCGCCGAGATCTTGGCGGCGTTGAAGTCGTGGCAAAAGCCCTCCAGCAGATATACCGCGTCGCCGACGCGCAGGTGGTCGCCCGCTTGTAGTGTCTGCGGCCCAGCCGCGACGAGTGAGGACGTGCCGCGGGTCACACCGCAGTGCGCAAGGACTTCCGCGCGCTGTCCCGACCCCTCCGGCAGCAGCGGGGGCTCCAGCCGCCAGGACGTGTTGTCGGGGTCGACGGGCGGACCCTCTGCCGCCAGCAAAACATCCTGCAGGTAGCGCCACGCAACGCCTGTGGACAGCGCGCCCCCCGCGCGGTTACCAGGTGTGCGTAGTGGTCGGCGGTCGACCCCTTGTACCGTTGATGGCAAGCCTCCATGGCCAAGGTTCCGGAGTTGCTCTGTGTGGTGTAGCCTACAAGGGAATGGAAAAGGGCAAATGCGCCGTCGAGAACATCGTGCTCTTTCTTGACAAGTTGGGGTACGATAGAGTTGTGCTACAGCATGTGGTCACAAGAGTCTTCACTAGCGGCAGTCGCCAGAGCCGTGCAACGGCATCAAGGGGCAGCTAAGGTATCTGTCCGAGCCAGCCCAGTCAAATCCCACCAGTCACAAGCCGCTTTCGAACCAGCAAATGGATTGGTAGCAGGGCAGATTAGGACACTTTAGATGGATCTCAGGGCTAGGTATCCAGAGGTGGTGCCAGGCCACAACGTGATGCCCTGGCTTGCGCGGCATTCGGCCTGGCTAATCGCGCGGTATCAGACCAGGACCGCCCACCACCTCACTGCCTACCACATGGTGATGGGACAGGACTACAACAAGCCAATTTGTCGTTTTGGTGAAGTAGTCATGGGACCCCAATGGCGGACAACAAGCTGAGCCGAAGATGGCTGAAAGGAATATGGCGAGGCAAGCTTGAACGCGATGACTCCAACATCATTGGAACCAGTGCTGGGGCTATCGCAGTGCGGACAGAGTTCGCCGCTTGCCTGAGCAAAACTAAGTAAGCGCTGAACGCATGGCATGCCTGAAGGGAGTGCCGTGGCAGCCGCGAGATGGCAATCGCATCGCACTGACGTGCAGGTGGTGCCAGCTTTGCCTGTGGCCATTCCTGCCACAAAAGCCGATGCGCCAGAAGACTTGCTGCAAACCGCCTGTGGAGCCCAAACCACCGGCGCTACCTTTCAGGGGGGCCGGGTGATCTTCAAACATGAGTGCACTGCCAGACACGCCCATGTGGGGGATGAAGCGAGAGCCGCCTCCAGACACTGCTGATAGGAGCGACAGCAAGGCACCACGAGTAGCGGCAATCACCGTGCTTGAAATCTGGGAGGCCGTGCAACGCTGGGGTGAAGCAAATGAGATTAGCAACCCTTCTGAAATCCAACGTATCAGCACAACTCTTGGATCCGGGAGAGGTGAACAAGGCCAGAAAAGTCCAGCTCCAGAAACTCTGGGACCGAAAAGCCTTTACTCCCGTTCTTCCGGAAGAGATCCCTAGAGGAGCCCAGATTTCAACCACAAGTGGGTGGACAAGAACACCCGTGGCGCTTACAAATCACGGTTCACGTGTGCAGATGTCAAGGCCAGATACACCAGCGCCCAAGAGAACGAACTGGATGTGTTCGCGCCGACTCCAACGCCGGAATCGCATGCTCTCTTGGAAATCTATGCTTTGCAAAATGGGTACTTCACTTGATCCCTTGACATAGTCGCTGCCTTTCTTATCGGCGCAGACCGGGGTGCTGCGGAGGGCAAGACCGTTTACGTCCGCGCGCCCATGGAATGGGAGGACATCTTCCAGGTTTGGCTTCAATCCCTGGCGCCAGCTGACCAGAAGAAGTACCAAGGCAGATTTCGAGAAATTCTTTTTCGCTTGGACGGAAATCTTTATGGAAGGATCGGTGTACCGAAACGAAGTTGCGGAGATCTTGGTGAATCGACTGGACCCTGACACGTTCCAGTTCGCACGCGGCCAAAAAGACCCGACGGTCTTTCGTTGCAGCAAGACTGGGGTCATCCTGATTCATCACATAGATGATATACGAGCTGCCGGACCAACAGATTCCCTTGCAAGGCTATTTGAGAAAGAGTTCCCGAAGCACTGCGAAATCCAGTGTGGGGAGCTAGAAAGGATTGGGACAAGCGTCGAGGTGCTTGGGCGAAAGAAGATCCGCGCCAAAGATGCAATTCTGACCATGGCAGACCCGCGTCGCATTGCAGCTATTTGCAAGGCGCTAGCTGTGGAAGCGTGCAGAGCCACCGGGCGAGGCGCAAGCCAAGTCCTATCGGAGCGCCGTAGGCAGTGCCATCTATACTTGCCTGCGGATCGCCGCGACATCCAATTTTCGGTCGAAGAACTGGCCAGGCGGATGTCAGCCCCGAGACAGTGTGACTGGCCAGCTGCGAAAACCTTGGGAGCGTATCTCAATCAGCGTCAGTCCATCTACAGGGTGGTTGTGCTCGATGCAGGAATCGGCGCTGGTGATGCTCTACCTCTCGAGACCTTTGCGGGCTCGGATTGGGGTGGCTGTCTGGAAACCCGCCGCTCGACAGACTGCTATGTCATCACCTTGGGTGCAGTGCGGGACCCGGACCCAACCAGGACTTCCGGCAACCAGTTCGCCGGACGCTGAGCTGAGAGTGTCGTGAGGCACGCGTGAAACGATTTTTGATCTGGCAAGGCTGGACTTCAACCTAAAGGTTGCCAAGCCACAGATGTGGACAGACAGCTCGTCCGCTCTTCAGGCTGGAAAGAGAATTGGACCAGGAACCAAACTCAGACACTTGGACGTCTCTGAGTTCTACATCCAAGGAGCTGTTCTCGCTAAGTTGCTTAGCCTGGGGAAGATCAAAGGGACATACAACCCATCCAACTTCTTGACGAAGCGCGCCAAAAGCGGAACCGAAGTGCGGGCAGCCCTGCCTTCGTTAGGAATGCTTGAAGCGACCCCAGAGCAGGTGGAGAAACAGTTCCACCGTATAGATGTGAAAGTGTCCAATGTGAAAGATCGATGCACCTGGGAGCCAGGTAAGCCAGCCGAACTGCGAACGGCAGGAGAAACACCGCTACTCTCAGGCAACTCCGTGCCAGGCCAGGCGGGCAGCGCTGCCGGATTCAAGATCCGAACAGTTCTGCTTTCAGCCAGCGCTGTAACCGCTGCAGGACAAGGATGGCCACGCCCGGAGACATCCGATGGACTATTCGGTTGGGGAATTTTCATTTTGATGTTGATTGGAATCTCCCAAGTGACAAGTTGGATTGTGGCAGGTACGCTTTGGATGCGCACACGCCTCCAAGTGCGGCAGCCGGATCCAGAACCGTCAGAAATTGAGAGTTCAAGATCCACGCCAATGGCTCCACCGCCAAGAACAGTGGTGAGTCAGAGGGAAATGGAGGAGCTTGAGCTCTGGGGCGTGAGGTTCTCTGTACCTCATGGTGAGAGATTCCATCCCGACAGGAATTGTCCGACGCTGAGGCGAAGTGATGCGCGCGAGGTGGACATGCGTCGTGTACGCCAAATTTGCCCAGCGGCAAGCAAGCAGTAAGGCAGCAGCCAAACCCAAGACTGCGCCTACACCTCAGAGTGGGCAACACCGCCGCAGACGCGGGCAGCCCCGCCTAGAGCGGGATGATCCGCGTCCAATTTATTGGGATGTTTCACTTTCAAGGGACGTCTCACACCAAGCTACCTTTAAGGGGGGTGGCAAAATTCTTCAGGTTTTACTTGTAAAGAGTAGCATGGGTGAACGTGGCATGAGACCGTGTGACCCGCAGCCCCTTTTGACACCTCAAGTATTCAGGAAAACAAGAGCCCAATACGCTGCTACCGGGCGCTCCGCGCTTCGCACTAGTAGTAAGGCCAGGAGCCACTACTAGCTTCTTGGCTTCTTGCTACTAGTAGCAATTCTGTATAATTGTTACTACTAGTAGTAAGAATGCTCCTAGTAGCGATGCCAGGAGCCCCTAGTAGCGTCCTTGCTCCTAGTAGTAAGGCCAGGAGCCCCTACTAGCTTCTTGTTAGTAGTAGCAATTCTATATAATTGTTGCTACTAGTAGGTTTCTGTAGTAAGAATGCTCCTAGTAGCGATGCCAGGAGCCCCTAGTAAGGCCAGGAGCCCCTACTAGCTTCTTGTTACTAGTAGCAACTCTATATAATTGTTGCTACTAGTAGTAAGAATGCTCCTAGTAGCGATGCCACGAGTCCCTACTAGCGTCCTTGCTCCTAGTAATAGTAATAAGGCCAAGAGCCCCTACTAGCTTCTTGTTACTAGTAGCAATTCCAATTGTTTCACAGCCTGGGCTAGGAAATCCTTTCTGGCTCTCTGGCAACTCCTTTGCATTCGTCTCCCAGTCTGGGCCAATGTGTCCGCCTTCTGGCAGCAATTCTTTACCTTTGTCTCCCAGTGTTTGCAACTCCTGATTAGATTTGCGTTAGACTTGCCTCGCGGTCTGCGCCTGTAGCAATTCTTTAGCAGCAAAACTTCACATGTACCTTCTACCGCCCTCCTCAGCAGCAAGCCTTTCCATGTGCCACAATAGTTGCTAGTGTGTCCATCTTGTGTGCAACACCTCCATAGCAATTCTTTATTCAGTCTGGGCTCGTGTGCCCGCCTTTTGGCAATTCCTTAGTCGCAAATCCTAGTAGCTTCTTGTTACTACTAGTAAGGCACTTGTTACTAGAAGCGATGCACTTGTTCCTTGTAGCTTCTTGTCTGCCTTCTGGCAATTCCAAGGGTATCAATTCTTTACATTTGGTCTGCCAGTATGGGCTCTTTAGTAGCAATTCTTTGCGTTGGTCTCAGCCTCAACTAGTGTCTTGCCATCTAGCAACTCCTCAATAGCAATTCTTTACATTCATCTCCCAGTCTGCTCTGCCTTGTGGCAACTCTTTAGGTAAGAGCAACTTTTCACAATTGTCTCGCAGTCTGCAGCAATAGCAATTCTTTACATTCGTCTCCCAGTCTGGGCCACTGTGTGTGTAGGCGCTCCTTAAGAACAATTTTCTACATTTGTCCGCCATTCACCAGTGGCAACTCCTCAACATACATTCTTTACATTCGGCCCCGAGTTTGGGCAATATAGCGTCCAACTCCTCAGTCGCAGTTCTTTTTGCGTGGCTCACAGTGGGCTAGTGTGTTCTTCTTCTGGCAACTCTTTGGTAGCAATTCTTCGCATTTGTCTCTGGCTACTGCTCCTCAGTACCAATTCTATGTACTGTAATTGTTTCACAGTTGGCAACTTCTCAATCGCAATTCTAAACATGTGTCTCCCTGTGTGGGCTAGTGTGTCCACCTGCTGGCAACTCCTTTGCAGCAAACTTAACACTTGTTTTCCCAGCGCGCCAGCCTTGGGCACAAGCAATACCTTCCAATTTTGATTTTTAGAGACGCAAATTTACGGCGGTCAACTGTTTGGGGTCTGCGGTGGTGCAGTGTAGTTCTGATTGCATTTGCCGCAGCGCAGCTTCATTTATTGCCTCCTCAGCCACATTGCAGGTGGAAACCAGAGACCTTAGAAAGGCCGCACAAAGTCAAGTCTATCAACCAGACTTGTCAGCAAAGCTATCCCTAGCGCAGCTATCCTGACCTTGTGCAACTCTGAAGGGATGTGAGGCAGGGTGGGAAGGTTCCAGCTCACAGATCAGGCGCACCACGGGCTCCAAATTGCACTTGTTTTTGCACGGGGTCCATGCTCGATCAGCCATTCACAGTACACACTTTCCACCGCAACCACCACTGCCCAACGTTCAGCGCGCTTGGCATCTGACCTTGCGCACTGGACGCCGACGTGCGACCTATGCCCTTATGCATGACGATGCCACACTCAGATTCGTGTTCTCCTGGTCACTGTTTCACTAACCCTCGTCTTTCTTGTGTACCATTCACGGGTAGCCTGATGGCTTCTTGAATGTTTCTATTTAGCAGGGGGCACGGAGAGTGATTTCCCATCCGTGCCAACAAAGCTAACAAAATCAGTTGGGAGAGAGTTGGGACGCCAACTTTCGTACCTGCACTTTGATCTGGTTGTGATGTTGAGTAACCACGCTCTTCTGTAGACTTGAGGCTGTTTAGGTAACTATGACGTTGGCTGATGTGAGCGCGTGCCTTCGTTCTTGCTTCGTGACTTGGAGACTTCTTGAACTTGCAGGCTTTGATTGCAGGACATCTTAGGTGCCACTACCCGCCTCATGACTCCACGCAACATAAAGCCGCTGCAAGCACAAGCGCATGAAAGCACATAATACCTACAATAGAGAGATGTTTTCGTTTGACTTAGAGCGTTTCAAGGCAATGCAAGCAAACAGTTTGCTTTGGTTTTAAACCCCACAGGTTTCTGATGATTCATTGATTTGCGGAAGCGTGTTGGTGTTGTCACAGTGTTGTTGTTGTTGTTGGCAGGTTGAAGGCCGAGCTCTCGAAGCACGTGATCTCCTTATGTGACGAGATGACCAAATCGCCTGCGCCCATGCGAGGTTATTTTTGAACAAACTGCGAGGCAGAGCAAGAGCGGCAGCTACGTGGCAATTCACCCAAGATGACATTGCGACTAGGTTGCGTTGATTTGGTTCCAATGGCTCGGACCTGGCTTTCCGCCTGCGATTGACTTGGGCACGTAGAAGTTTACAGCTCCCACTCTCCCTTTGTCTCTATTTTTCTGTTTCTATCGCGCATTCCTCTGGTCTTGCTCCGTCTTATTCGCTTATTCCTACTCAGACTGAGTCACTGAATTGCAGGAGGGATGAGTTCCTAAGCAGGATGGATAAGTTCTTTACTGGTGCTCCTTTTTTTGTAAGATCTCAGACAGGGTTTTGATGATTAATCTTCTAATCTCAATTGTATAGCTCTCGCGGCCTGCTGTAATTCCACTTTCCCACCTACCCCCACCTAGCTTCTTTTCACCTCGCCCCAAAGTGGCTGGTGGCACGCGAGCACCTCCAATGCCTTCACTTCTACGAGGCGGGTAAAGTCAAAGCACTAATGTCCTGCTTGTAAAGCAAAGTTTGAGTGGAATCCTGATTGGACTAAAGCCAGTCTCTAAGTGCACGCGGTAGTCGTACGTCGATGCTCTGTCACGCCGCCCCTGCCATTATGGGTTCTTGGTGGCCAGATATTTGTACGTGATCAGCAACCCACAGACTTTCAAACCTACAGCTGTGTGTCACATGGAGGCCATCACTTCTAGGTTGGAGGCCACTGCTTCTAGGTTGGAGGCCATGTGGGTGTGTCACATCATACTGTTTGAATTTGGACACCCAGGTATTGTCGCTGGGCCTCACTGCGGGCGAGACGGCCTCTGTGGTGGATGCCGTCGAGGAGCGGCTGAAGCAGAAAGCACCTCACGCAATGACTTGCAATCTTCAGGCTTTGGTGAGTCTTGGCAGGCACCATTGGAAGCAGGCAGCTCCGTTGAGATGGCAAGGGGTGAGTCAATCTGGGTCGGAGTCTCAGCGTTGCAAGAAATGCACATTTTGTAAATCAATCAATCTGTTGCTGGTGGATTGCAGGACTTCTGGTCAGCGCTAGACGAAACTTCGGCTTCGATTGTTTTTGTAAACTCCAAGTGCGCTTCTTAGCCTGAAAGTGGCTTGAGCGCATGGACTTGCTGGTTTCCTTCACATGTTGCCTTGCTTAGGTTATGTTGGAGGCTCGTCCAGTCGCACCAGTCTCTTGCAGCCGCTGTACGACAAAGATTGCGTACTCGGTCGAAATCCAAGCCAGAGGCCCAGGTTTGGGGTTCACCATTGGACTTGTCGGTGTAGAGGCCTTTTAGAGGTCAACTCACGCTGGATCGGATTGCTTTTTTAGTGGCAGTACTGGGGGTAGTAAGTCCAAGACCAGTAGTGATCCACATAGAAAGAGGTACTGTAGTAGCTGGTGATGCATGATTACAAGTGATTGTATATACGGAATCTAGAAGAAAGTATGTGTGTTTGTATCTTTAGAGCACAATTGACACGAGCATTTTAGTTTTTCCGTTATTGGCTGGTTGCAGTGGCCTTCTTGCTTGTGCAAAGCCGCTCAGGCCACTCCGCTGCGTTGCTTTGGCTCCGCCTGGGACAGTAATCTCGGAGGACGGCGCATCACCCGATCGCAGCATGTCGAGGGACAAAGGCCATCGTACGCACAAAAGTGCACGAGACATTTGGGAGGAGCTAGGAAGCCGGTGGCAAGACATGTTCAATTGCCCCTTGACCTGGCACTTCAGCTGTGCAGAGGCCAGCCAGTGCTTTCGGCACGAGCTCCAGCAAAGCTAGGAGTTGTAACCATGTCGGTTTCAAGTGCCATCAGGTCCTGCAAGTGAATTGTGCAAATTCCTTGGGATGAATGGTGACACCGTTTCTGCTCCACCCTTCATGCCTGCAGAGTCAAGTTTCAGACGACATTTCGTCGCCGTGCTCGCAATGGTTGCTTTGGGGCTGCTTGAACAAATTTTGTTGCTCTGCCTTGCGGCGCTTGGTCTGACATTCATCAGGTTTTCTCCTGTGGTGCTTCTACAACCCCCCCGACAGAAAACCCACAGAAAACATATTATATACTAAGAGTATATATGCATTGGTTGTGACATGTGTGATGTTTGGGTTTATCTTAGTTTCGTTCTGTCGCAAGTACAAACCGTGGCAACAAACCTAGTCAACTGCTGACGCTGGTTCTCCTTTTTGCCTTGCGGTGGTTTTCCCAAAAACAGGTCTCTGGAAGTCTGGCACAGATGCTCCACAACAGTTTTTGATTGTTTTTGCAGCTAAATCGTCTAGAATCCTAGACAAACTTCCACCGACTGCACTTGGGAGGCTAGAAAACTCTCGTGAACAACCGACCGAAACAGCCTTCTGGCTTTAACTCAACGATTTCAAATCACTGACTAAGGTCTGTCGGTCACACTATACGAGCAACATATGCTTGTCGATGCTATGTCGTACAAACGATGAACATGTTCTGAGACCATGACGATGTTGTGAAAACAATGACAATGTTGTGAAACTGATAATTTGATGACAATGTTGAGAAAGCGGTGGCAATGTTCCTGAACCACGACAATTTTGTGAAAGGGTCATTCATGATACCGGTTGCCCTGAACAACAATCAATGATCCGTCAAATTACACTCCTAAGAGATCTGAAACATGTTTTGCCGGCCGGTTTTGAGTCTCCAATCCTGACAGCACACTTGGAACCAAGGATCGAACGGTGTGGGCAGATTCTGCTCCTTTGGCAGAGGCGTTGTTGACCTTTGCTCAGTGTTTCAAAGTCAGTGTTTCTTCCAGTTCCATCAAGAGGTGCTGCTTCCAGCACCCGGCTCGGAGCTTCAAGAGGCATGTTTGGGTTTTGCAGAGTACAACTGAATCCTTCTGAATCCTGAATCCATTTCTGTATTCTTCAATCCTGTGATACCCTACACCGAGTGGAAGTTTGATTTGTGTCGAGGCTCCTGTACTTCGTTCAAGGGATGGAGTGCTGAACTGTTCTCTGAGGCAGTTAGAAAGTAGACAAATCCTTATATACAATGCGTGAGAATTTTGGCAGGTTGCGACCTGCTCGCTTTGTAGGAGGGAAGAGTTGGAAGCCTGGAACAGTGGCCGGTAGCATCCGGTACCGGTAGCACTTGTGAAATCCTCCTTTCATTTTTGTGGCATCTTGACTTTGCTCAGGATTCATCACACGAGTCTACAATGACATGATTCCCGGCCCTCTGCTAGTGGTGCGCCCTGGCGACAGGCGAAGTTGCATCCTCTTGATTGCTCCCTAGATGATGTCAACTCAGTCAACTCGTTTAAGTTTGAAGGCTCCTGGTGAATTTGAAGAATGACTTGGAGGCAAAGTACCGCATGCCGCCATGACCTGAATACTCCAAATGCCACTCGCAACATCAGGTTCCAACAGGGCTAACAGCAAGTCGGCTACTGAGATATGAACCATAGCAGTGTCGCCAAGTTTATTGCATTGAGGCAATGACCAGGACTAGAATCTCCATGGGTTGCGACAGCCAGTGTCATGGCCACTTGGGGCTTAATTCAGGCAACACGTACCAGTTGCCCAACACTACAAACCTTCATGTTCATGGTGCAGCACCCAGTACAAGCTCTTTATCCAAGGAAAGTTTTGCAGGTTGGAGGCCCTTGCTGAGTAGGTTGGAGGCCATTGCTATTAGCTTGTTCAAAGGCCTTTCATTGAAGTGGCTCCGAGGCCTCCACGTCTCGCCAAAGAAACCTGCGGACGAGGTCTTTTTCACCATTGTTGGGCCACAGCAATCCTATATGTGCGCTAACTGCCGCTAACTGACCCATGGCCACTCTGTGCATTGGCCACCGTGTCGGAGGTACGACTATGCAATTTTGCCAGACCACTCTCCTGGCATCTACTGGGCCCATCCGCATCATCATGGCTCCACAGTGGTTGGCTGAGTTTGAAAACAAGAAACATTGTTTTCTGTTTCTTAAAGTCCGGGTGGGGTAGGCCGAGGAGAAGAGAGGTCGCTACTAGCTACTTAAGCTACTATATACCTACTGGATGCAGGATAGCTCACGTTTCTTCAAAGAAGCTCCCCCCGCCTGAGGGCAGGGGGAGCTTCCTGGAAGAGGCGCTGACACGAATGATTTGGTTCCTAGATTTTTAGGAAACTAATGACACTTTACTCCGCAGGTGGTTCAGGCAGGAGCTGGTGCAGCTTCAGCACTCATTGTTGCGGATCCACCAGGCCTGCATTCCTTGGGAACACTTTAACGCTAATGAGTTGTTGGCAATACTGCAGCGCTTAGAGGATCATCATTTTGTCATTGTTTTCATAATCAGTTGTGTCCTTCCAACTGTTTCAGTGCAAAGAAATGACGAGGCGTCCCAGAAGAGACATGGCGAACACCAATCGTTATTCTTTTGCCGCAGATTTAAGGCAACTAAAGTAACCCTCTCGTTCAGACATGGCGGCTTTGAGATCATTCCGCTCCATACAGTCCATATAAAGTCGGTATTTATGCGCTTTAGTGCTGTAGTTTTTCAAGCGCAACACCAACACCCAATGATATGAAAAGCATCTTCCACAATACAATTTGGCATAGTGACCGATAGCAACAGTTTGGCCATGTTTCATGATGCTAGTGCTGGAGTAGGATCTGGCAGGCTTCCTCTCAAAGCAACTGGAATCTATGCCGGATCACATTTTGATGCTGCAGCTGGGGGCCAAGCTCACCTTCTGCCGAAATAGTTGTACTACTGTAACAACTCAATGCTGGAAGACAATCAATGCAGACCATAATACTTATGTATATATATAGAGAGAGAAAGGATGAAACTATAGATCAGCATAAATCAGCAATGGTCGTTGCAAATATCTCCTCCACTTCATTTGAGCCGCAGGAATCTTCCCTTTGTCCTTTTGGACAAAGCTGCCGAGCTTTCCAAAGACAGACTTTTCCACAGCACCTCCAACGAAAGTCTATGGCTTGTCAATGGAGTTGAACGACCTGTGCTGACAGTACGACCAACTGAGTGGCACCGAATAAGGCTGGTCATGGCGGGCGTATCCGATTGGCTCTATCTAAGCTTTGGAGATTGTGAGGTTGCGTTGCTGGCCAAAGATGGCATCTACATTGATGACTTCCCACGCTGGATCCAGCATGTTTCATTGCCGCCTGGAGGACGAGCAGAAATCGTATCGCGATGCCCAAGTGGCATCGACTCTGAGCATCCAGTAGTTTCTTCTGCCTTCGGGAATGGCGTGGCATCCTATGCTGGGCCTTTGTTCTCTATCCGCTCCGTGGCCTCCAAAGATGGGGAAGTCACACAGACTCCGCTGACTGCATGGAAGCCGCCTCAACGGCCTGCATACTTACAAGATTTGCGAGGAGATTTGACCGTTCCAGATTGCTCGTGCCGGACAGCGATGGGGCTGAGTGCGGGGCCAAGGTCCGTCGATGGTCATACCTTCAAGGGGCCAAAAGCATATTTGCACCAATGGCCGCGTGATGCTGTCGTTGAACGTGAAGTCTCGGGCATAAACAAACATAGCTTCTTCGGCTGCACTGAGAGCTTTTACACACGCACATGGCGCTGCTTTCAGTCCCAATGGGTTGCAAGGATCCATGCATTCTCAAAGCAGAGCATTAATGGGTTACCCGGATGGTGCTCCTGTCCTCACACCCAATTTCTGAAAATTTGGCGGTAACACATGAAAGTCACTGAAATTTATGAAATGACCAATCATAAGTGGTGAGATGCTACATTCTCTCTGCAAGTAGAGAGCAGTACGTTTGTGTTTCACTCGAACCTACTTCAGCCGCAGTGAAACATACCAGCAGTACTTGTAAGAACCTTCCGCTTGAATCCGTAGCAACTAGAAGGTTATTATATATAGTATATAGGGGCCATTCTGCCAGCACTGCGGTACAGCTTCTCGCGAGGTGGTCATTCGTATCTGCGGAATTTGAGCCAAGATACTGTGCCATGCCCTAGAAAGGATTACAGGCAACACGGTATTGGACAGGAAGCACCTCATCACTTCAAACATTATATATATATATATAGCCAACTATGCTGAACCACAAAGCCGAGTAACAGCAGGGTGTTTGAGGCTCTGCAACAGGCTTTTGAAGCATGCCGAGCTTCGTTTGGCTCCCTGAGGCTGTTGTGAGTCCCTTTGAGATTATCGAACCAACTTTTGAAGCGGGTCTCATTTCAAAGTTTGCTATGGAGCTTGTGTACGCTGTAGGCTTGTTCTATATCGAAGGCAATCCCTCAAACAACGATTTGAGTTTTGATTTGAGTTTTCAAAGCGTGTCAAATAGGCCCAGCTCCTTGTTGCTACAATAGGTTTTGAGTGAACTCTAGGTTGACCCATATCGTTTGACCCCTCTTGCGGGCCTCCCTGTAAAGAAAAAAACATATATAAGGATAAGGAAAGAAGATTTAAGATCCTTCTGCGATGAGTATATGCGACAGCAAATACACGTGAGAGACATCGTGCGAGGAGGATATGTGACGCAACACCGCCAATAAGTTGAACTACAGTTCACAGTTCCATATCGTGCTCTTATCTCAAAAACAAGTTTCGCGAAAATGTGAAAGTGGCACGCCACATGTTTCATCTTAACGCAATACTTTGGTTGCTGCGTGCAGTTTACACCTTTTTGCATCGCAAATGCCAATGCTGGCCCTGGCCATGGGAGTTGGGTTTTCCGGGTAAACCAAGAGAGAGCATTCTTGCTACTAGTAACAAGAAGCTACTAGTAGCAAAGGGCATCGCTACTAGGAGCAAGGACGCTACAGGGGCTCCTGGCCGTACTACTAGGAGCATTCTTGCTACTAGTATCAAGAAGCTAGTTGGGTGACCAAAAGGATCCAAAAGGATCACTACACAGCAAAGCACAGCTAGCTCGTGACTTAGCTAGCTTGCGAAGTCACCGTTCAGCTAGTTCTTACCCAACGCTGACGGATAAGCGAGACAGCTCAAAGCACGCTAGCAGCCAGGCCCAAATCATGTTGAAATGTATTTCGGCAGGGAATGTGCCGATAACACGATTAATCTCTTCCGCCTTGACCGGCTGAGGAATTGGACCAGCGAGACTTCTACTGAATAACAACCAAACTTATCACCTCGGAACCCTGAGCAACCGTGTTTTTGCAAAGACTTCCATCGCGGAAGTCCAAGTTTCGTTCTTAACTTTTTTCGGGTCGGATCTGCTCAGCAATTGAACTTGTTGAGAAATCCTGGAAACGCAGCTCTCATCAATCCTGTGAGTATGGGCTGGTAGTTGTTCAGTGAAGGCACTGTTGGGCGAGGGACGAATTCCACAATACAACAAGAACTTAAAGGTTGTGCTCAGGCAAAAAAACAACGCGATAGATGGGGATCAGTGGCATAGATGGCCTTTTACTATTAGTTGGTTGATTACTGGAGAGGATACCCTCAAGTGTACAACCAATAGGTAAATGGTACCAAACCGACCCATCTATTCTTCCCAAAAGGACAGCACTGATCAGTGGACCGGGATGCAAGGAAAGGTAGTGTCCATGATGGGGTCTTATTTGCATATATAATCGTACATACATACATACATACATACATACATTGTGTATTACACACACTGGCGCGGGCCCGGCCACTTCCCACCACTTCGCGCTCCCAAGCGCGGCTGCTTCCTTTTCCAACTCTCCAAGGTCAACGAGGCGTCCTCGCCTCCAACGAACAACCGGCGGTCCGCCGCCACCACGCTCTATGGCGTGCCACGCTCGTGCCAACCAAGCCCCCTGACTCTCGAGCCTTGATGGCGTTGGATCAAATGCATCCCCTTCCACTCCACGAGTGACCCTCCGGCATCTGACGAGATCGAGCGACCGATGGCAATGTGGCGGCACAAATCAACATTCCTAAAATTTTCTCTTCTTTAAGAGTTCTATAACAAAAACATGCAAGGCTTTGAGATTGGCTCACTCTTGAATCTCGGCTGACAGGGTGGCTCCAAGTGTTATTATCCCCTGTAATCATTTACAGATTACTTCCCACACAACATTGACACACTTGCGAGTTCACGGGGGCTGCCGATTGGATCCACGCTTGCCTCAGACGTTTGTCTGATCTTTGCTTGAGGACTTCTTCGACATCACGAAGTCGACATCTTCCGTGTTGGAGGAAGGTTCGCATCACTGTGGTATCCATATCTTTCGTGAGCGAATCAGCCATCTGTGCTGCGCTATGTACCCATTTAATTAGTATCCCTTCTTTGAGTCTGTCTTTTATCACCAAGGCCTCTAAGAGTGTTCGATACTCTGAGCATGATGGGACTGCCGTCTTTTGAAGAAGGTCAAAAAGGCTTTTGCAATCTACCACAGCAAATGCTTGTGGGAGCTTAGTCAGGGTTTCGGCCGGTGTCCTCCATTCGGTTTGCGGGTCTAGCATCCAGCTCCAGTGCAATCGAATCCAACTTAGTTGATCGAGTGCTCCTGAGAGTGCATAAGTTTCAGATGCTAACGTGCTTGACACTACCCGTTGGATTTTCTTAGAGCTCCAGACTAGAGGGCTTACCCTGGACCCTTGTGATTCTTCTACCTTTGGGGTGGTAGCTAGAATAAAGGTTCCTCTTTGGGAATGCGCCCTTTCTCGAGTCGCGAATGCGGCATCCGAAAATGACATGAACCTCACATCCCCAGCTGGAAGTGATTGTATTCAGATTTGGACATCGGCATGGCGTTTTGTGTCATCTAGTAATCGGTTTGCTTCGAGCAAGTCTCCGATGACAGCATTTGGAATCTTAGCCTGGAGCAGGCTCAGTCGGCATGACACATCTGGGCGTGTATTTGTGGCAGCATATTGGAGGCTTCCAATCAATCCTCGAAGGCCCTGAATTTCTTCCTTTGTGGCAAGTGTTTTGGTTTCTTTTCGTCTTTCCCGTGGAATGTCAATTGGGGGAATGTTCTTTACATACTCGGTCTGATTGAGGGTGATGTCCCCTGATGCTTCTTGGTTGACTTGGATTCCGGTGAAAACGAATTTTTGGGTCTTCTTACTCCCAAATGGGTATTTTCTTTCCAAGGCATCAATCGCTTTCTCGAAGATTGCGTCCCCCCCACAGATTCCATCGTCTACGTGTATTCCTAGAACTCCGTGGATTTGACAGGGGTCATGGGACTGTCGTTCATGAGTCTTCTTTGGTAGGATGAACAAGCATGGGTCAAGAGGTGACACCAGGAAATCCAGTCCTAATAGTGCCTTACGAAGCTCGGCATACCAAAGCAGTGGTGCATTGACCAAACCGTATGCTCCCTTCAGGAGTTCACATGTTTCATTGCTTTTGAGGCCTAGCTTTTGGCGAAGTTCCTCTGGCGGTTCGATTGCAAGGATTCGATCATCCTGTTTGCTTCCTCTCAAAAATGCAGTTGCGATGTCGAATGATCTTAATGACCATCTTTGGGACGCAATCATCTGGAGGGCGAGCATCCGGCTGTCCCGGCCAAGGGTGGGACTATCCCGTTGCACACTGTCCAGGTCGGGATCTTCATATCCAAGGACGACTAACCTTGCCTTCGCCTTTCGCTGTTTTCCTGTTTCTTGAACTGTCTGTTCATCGAGTGGTTTCCAGGTCAGGATCCAACGTGTTCGCAGGATCTGGTGTTCAGGTACCTGGCTCCTAAGGATTCGACGAATGGTCTCGGTCGAGATCCACTGATTGAGTTCTTTCTCTTTGGCTTGTTCGAATTCTTTTCGTTCGCTAGCTGACAGATCTCTCATTCTTACTTCGATCTTCTGTCGCTTGGCGGCTGAAGCAATGAGTGCAATTTGTTGCTTTTGGTTTACTTTTCTGCACCTATTGATTTCAGCAGTTGTCAACATGATTTCACATTCCACTCCGGTGGGTTTGCTATCTTCTATGGGTGGAGTGGGTGCTCGAGTTTGAAGATCCTTCCCCTTCAGTGGGTCTACTTGGAAGACAGTTTTTCCTGTCCACACACTTGACACACAGCCGTGGCTCACCACCGAGTCTTTCCACACGTCTTGGTGATGTACTGGCTTGCCATGCTGAGTTTTCCCTAGTGTCAAGCGATGTCCTTCCAAGGCCTCTACTGGGATGGGACATGATGGATCGTCAGTGGGATGAAAATACCTCATTCGTGGGTTCACATGGTGTCGAATCAATTTGTTCCCTACGACCTGCCAGTGATCATGCACCATATTCGTGACCACCAGGCTGTCATCATCATCTTCTGGCACAGGAACTTGTGCGGCGTCCGGCATCGGACTATCCCCAATTGTCGGACTCGCCGGTCGAGTTGAACTGATTTCAGGTTCTGTGTCGGGTTGCTCTGATCCTATCGAGTTGGGTCGACTTCCACGAGGGACTTCCCCAGGGTTGCCAGGAATGATTTCCGGTGGGCTTTCTTCTGAGGGCCGTGCATCCCTACTTCCTCTTGGGATTTCACTTGGGATTTCCTGAATTTGGTCCTGATATTGGAAAACTCCTGCCCCTTGAATTGGTGTGGTTCCAAGTTCTTTCAATTCTCTGGCTAACAGCTGCTCATGCGAGGACAAGACTCGGACGTGTTCTGGAGCTACTCTGTACAGTCTTGTGAGATGAGACAACCAAATGGCATTGTGTTCAACCATGAGAACTCGGGCAGGTCCTAGCCAACGACCCTCTTCGGTTCGAGATGATTTCCAGTACATTACCCAATCCCCTATTTGGTGGTTCATGCGAAACGGTCTTGACCGGGCATGCAATGACTTCCTCAGCACGGAGCAATGGTCAGCCTTGACGTATGCTATTCGAGCAGCTTCTCGCAGCATCATTTGGTGTCGGAAGTGGCTTCCTTCCGTGTCCAGAAATGACGAGGCATCCTGAGGGTCATTCTCCATCAGACTGCCAGGCACGCGGCGGCTCTTTCCCAACACCAAGAGTTCAGGGCTGTACCCAGCATGTTTGGACAATGTGTTCTTAGCGCAACACAAATGAAGTAATGCTTGTCGAAACCCTTCGTGGTCTATGATGGACTGCTCTGCATGGTACTTAGACAACATGGTCTTAAGAATTGCCCCATTTCTTTCTGCTCTTCCTAACTGCCAATGTGCTCGCGAAGGTATGGGGTAAGCTTTGATGTCATGGCTTTGGAGGAATTCGCCGAACTCTTGACTGTTGGCTTCTCCACAGCTGTCAAACATCACCTCCTTGGGTGGACCGGCCCACCTGATCCAGGCATCCTCGAAGCACCTCATGAGACTTTGCGATGTTCCCTGCTGATATGGAATGGCAGTGTGAAAATTGGTGGCAGAATCAATGAAATGATAACACCAAAAACTTTTCCCCTCGGTGGTCTTCCATTCCAATGCATCAAATGAAACTAGATCATTGAAGTCCTTGGGAGCTGTGAGATGCGCAGGTCTCGCAATCTTTGGGGCTTCTTGTTCTCGGCAGGTGTCACATACGAAATCCGGCAAAGCTCTGATGATAACATCAGACCACCCCTCACTTTGTAAGGCGGCTCGCAATTGAGGCAGACCAGGGTGTCCTAGATTCTTATGGATCTTTATGATTTGGTTTTGCACTTTGTCCGGCAATGCACGGAACAGGGGTCCATGGACCGGCTTGAGCACACGGGACTTCTCTGGCTCTGACTCGGGCGGCTCCTGTTCGGCATTTCGATCAGCCGTCTCAGGATTCAGCGTTGGTGGCATTTCCCCTTGGTCCGGTCCAAAATGGTCCGGCTCATATGGTTGGCTCACACTCTTTTGGTTCAAGCTATGCTCGGCAGCAAACATGGTGAGCAACAAACGAGTGGGTGTTCCGGCCCGAATTTGTTGTCTATTCGAGAGTACTGTCCAATTTTCCCAGTCCTCATCTACCATGGTTGTTTGATCGGTTCGTTTCCTTCCTACTGCTCGTCGAAACGGACAGCTTTGTGGGGGTACATTCTTTGGTGGTATTCTGAGTCGGTTGATTCCCCTGCATGCATCAACAGCAATGATTTGTTTTTCCGGAAACAACTGTTGAAGTTTGTCAATGATTTTTCCTTGTGTGATCCAATTTCTTCCGACCCGCGGTGTGACATGGTCGGCTTCTTGGAGAATTTCAGCGACTCGAGCGTGCACATCCGGTGCACTGCTTGGCTCCGGTGGTGATTTGGTCTCAATGCGGCGACGCTTCACTTCCCTGTGTAGGGTATCTTCTCCGACTAAGATGTCGTCTAAACCTTGTGCGATAGCTTGTTCTTCATGGTTCTTGGCTATGAGTCCAATGACCTGGCCTATTCGTCGCGCAAAACCCCGAGTGTACATCTCCGTGTATTTACTCACTGGCATTCGACCACGGCCTGGGACTTGACAGCTGCCGGCAATTGGCATGTGTTTATGATGTCCAAGGCACTGCCACTGTTCAATGGTCCTATGGAGTACTCTTGATGTGGTCCAAATTTGCATACGCTTCTTCAGGAATGTGTCCCCGTGTTCCGGATGTCTCAAGTTTCCCCCTGTGCACATGTCGAACTTCGCTTGCAGCGTGTAATGCACAATGAAGGACAGTTCTCCCTGAAAGAGCATATCTGAGTTTACTGGTTGTTCAAGATGGAAATGACAATCTGACCTCCTACGAATCTGCATTCGGCATAAGGCATCACACAGGTGAAGGTGGCATCTCTCATGAGACCTGGCCCGAATGATCCTTTCCGCGAGAATCAGGGACTTCCCGGCATTCAGATGACTCCATCCAGACCATGGTCCACAGGTGGGTGATGTCCAGATATTTCGAGGTCGGGTCACCCAGATGAGATCATATAGCTTGCAACGGCCTCCGAAAGTCCCAAGGTCTCCGTTATGGCGACAAAAACGAACGGCTTTGAGTCCAAGCTCCTGTGTCTGTGAGGTCAGTTGACTTTCAGTGTCACAGTACACCTCCAACAAGTCAATCCCTATTTTGCTCAAGTGACTGTCGATGGCTTCTGGGGTTCCATAGTGTTTCCCAAAGTACTGGCACATTTCTTGGTAAATGGGATTTGTGACCGTGACCTGAAGATCCTGAAAATATGCCTGATCTATGACTTCTTCGGGATTATCTTGGTATGTGTCACACCCGGTGCAATCCATGAGCATGGATCTGACCTCACTCGGCACTTTGAGTGGACTTTCTGGCTCAGTCACCGCTCTCACTTGGTCTCGTTCTGTGTGGTGCCCGCTGCCTGTGCTTCCAGCTTGGGATTGTTTGGCGTCAGCACCTGGAGTATGGCTTGCAACGTGCTTTCCAGTTGATCGAGTCGGTGATTTTGATGCTCGATGGTCAAATCGTGGAGATGATTCTCGTGATCTTCTTCCACCACGTCCCACATCCCTTCGCTCAGCCACACCGCATTCTCCTCTGTCGACGCAGGGCGCAAAGCTGAGCTTGCTTTTGCCTTGGGATATCCCTTGGTCGATGTGACCTGAGGGACGTCCATGGTCACTCCCCGGTTGGTCTCCTCCTCCTCGATGCACCTCCGAAGATAGCTCACGAAAGCCTTGTGGGCTGGTTTGGAACTGTCCTGGTAGCGACTGAGAAACCAGCTGACATACTTGGGATCGGTCTGCAGCACCTCGCGATAGGTTTGGCCTCGCTTGGCCTCCCCGAATGTGATCTTCATCATGGACAATTCTTCGATTGTCATCACTTCCGGATCCTGCTGTTCGGCGGTCACAGCCGTGCGCAGGGCCTTGAAGCGATCTGACAGGGATGTTCCCTTGCTGCTGGACATGGCGATCAGGCTCACTCGACGGATCCGGATGGCTTGGGCACGAATCGCTCTGTTCGGTGGTGGTGCATGACGGCTGATTCTCCGAAACCTGATCTTGCGACCTTGAACCTGGGATTTCACTCACACTAAGGATGCTGTCAGGACATACCTGAGTCGAACCTCGTGCCTGTGAGCTGGAATCCTTCTGTGCTAAACGAACGAGTTCTGCAAAATCCAGGAGGTACAGTTTCTTTTCAGTCAGCTGCAGAGGGAGTCGCAGATTCAGGCGTCCAAAGAAAATCTCGTCTGAGGCGGTGTGAATCGAGGCTCCGAGCTTTCTAAACATGTTATTTGATAACAAGAACGGCGTTTTCGAAGGCACAATGCAAATCTTGACATAATAAGGTCCTAGTGGAACTAGCAGGGCTCGATCACACTTCACTGTACTGCTATTGCCGAATCGAAAAACCGTGCTGCATGACACTTCTCGGACGGGAGTGGACTTCGGCAGTTGCTGAATGACTTCATTCACCTGGTGTTCTCCGATCACCGTTTGGCTGGCGCCTAAGTCCACAATTCCGAATGAGCCATGACTTACAAAAAACGATGATGCCTCCACCGGCGTTTCTTGGCCAGTGATTTCAGTCAGGGGGCTACGGTCCAGGCTCAATCTAGCCTTCATGGTTGGCAACAGCCTGAGAGTGCATGACCGAACGTTCTGCGACCCCATCTTGGTTGTGATGTTTTCCCTATGACCTGTTTTACCCCTACTCCGGCCCAAATGAACATGCTGAACCATGAACGCTGTTGACCAAGTGGCTTCCGCAAGTATCATGTCGTCTTCATCATCGTTGGACTGGTTCCGGTCGAGTTCATGAAGGGTCAACCCCGTGAACGTTCCGTTCTCCCTGGGTGCAGTGGATCCAGAGGCTGCCGGATTCTGATTTCGGAGCGGACATTAACTCCGCCTTCCAATGTCCACGGGCTCCGCAACGTCGACAGTTGCTCTCCAGAATGCGTTGAGCGAGTGGCTTCCGAGGTCGAAAATCGAATCGGCCACCCTTTCCTTTTCTGTCTTTGCCCTGCCCCTTTTTGGAGGGTCCCCAAAACCCCCTCCCCTTGGCTCGATCGGCGAGGCGCTTTCGAGCCTCAGTGTAAGCATTCAAACATGCGGCCATGTCGGGATCTCCCTGCAGGGTGTCCATGAGTCCTTCTTCAAACTGCATGCAAACAACTGCATCCGGATCACCTTCTTCGGCCAATTGTTCAATGAGATAGTCATCCACAAAGTGTTCACCCACAAAACCATGCTCCTCTTCCCCAGTGGAGTGTTGGGATGACATCAATGTAGGTTCATCTTCTGTGAACAATGCTGTTGTATCATATGTCTTTGTACGTGTGGTGTTTGGCTTCCCAGTGTGAACCTCGTGGAAAAACCGGCTTCCCAAGAGCTTGAGGTTGGTGACCACGGAACGGTAATCCAGGGATCCCTGGGATTCTACTATCAACCGCTTTTTGTCCTCGGGGCCCATGGAGGAGTTCCTCAACAAAATGTATGCACGGAACTCTTCAATCCCAACTTTCATACTCATCAGCTCCTCGAACTGGTGGTCATGTCTAGCCAGGTAGCTCTCATGGGTCTCATCCGACCGCTGGACTGTTCCATAGATGGCCTTCTCAAAACGCTCAAACTTGTCCTCCAGTCGTGACTTCCCCCAGATTCCTCCGAGGGTCTCCACGATCAGTTTCACCCCATCCAAACTATTCACACGCAACTCCTTTGGATCCAGGCGGGAAACACGTTGGAACGCTGAGCCTTCACATTGAAGCGCAATGCGGGGGGCCAACAACTGTAAATGCTCCTGCGGCCACAACTGCGCCAAAAACTCGACCTTTTTGGTCCACTCAGTCAGTTCTGTTTCGCCCGGCTTGAATCCTGGAATTTGACTCCAGGGAAGATGGCTGAGGCTGCCAGTGTTGTTTCCTCCAACTTCTTTAGGCGGCATCGAATCACCTTCCTGGAACCCTCACAGCTTCCGAGATCGACCAGCGTCCTCACCTATCGGTCTCGGCCGTGATGGGCTCCGCTACCAATGTGTATTACACACACTGGCGCGGGCCCGGCCACTTCCCACCACTTCGCGCTCCCAAGCGCGGCTGCTTCCTTTTCCAACTCTCCAAGGTCAACGAGGCGTCCTCGCCTCCAACGAACAACCGGCGGTCCGCCGCCACCACGCTCTATGGCGTGCCACGCTCGTGCCAACCAAGCCCCCTGACTTTCGAGCCTTGATGGCGTTGGATCAAATGCATCCCCTTCCACTCCACGAGTGACCCTCCGGCATCTGACGAGATCGAGCGACCGATGGCAATGCGGCGGCACAAATCAACAATACATACATACATACATGGCTCAAGCTGTGAGCGGTTCAAGGTGGCAAGCCCGCATAAAAGTCCACCTAGTGCGGCACCCCTCTGCACCACGTGTGCCCTGTGTACCACAAGAACCTCACCGCCACAGCGTTCATCCAGGGTGAGGGATTTCTTTGCTCGTGATCTAACGTCTTCACCAACCTCACTCCTGACGAGACCTTCTGCACCTGGCAGTGCTCGCCTGGCTATCTCACAGACGACCTCCTGGGGATTGGCCCTTTTTCACTGCTTTCCCGATCGGCCTGATTGTGTTCGGTGACACCAACTGTGCCAACAACACTGCCTTTGACAGGTTGACGTGACCTACTTTCGGCACTATGTCACCCACCTGGGGCAGAGCGTACATGGTTTGCTCGCAGACCCAATGCTCCAATTGGATCTGGACCGACAAGGTCAGGTCTGGCACCAAGTGTCGGAAATGCGGAACCTGGTGGCCTGACCATCAAGCCCACACAGGAAAAGGCAAAGGCTATGGACGACCGGCGAACAAATCCGCCAACCACCACCATTGGTTGGAATCACCTCCCGGCCTCACAAAGATCCGACCCTTGAAGAAGACCAAGGTCCAAAAAGAAGCCTCAGAACTCCTCAATGGCAGCTGGGCCACTTTGCCTGAAGAGACGCAGACCAAGCTCCAGGCCCTCGGCATCGGTCCAATCAAACCAGAAGAACCGGGTTTGACCGATGTGTTGAAAACACACATGGATGCCCTGCCACCACAAGTCCAACAGATCGTCAGCAAGCTCACCGCTCCAGAACCATGCACTGAGAAGGACATTGCCACTAAGCTCAAAGGGCAAGTCACAGACCTCAAGGCCATGTCCATTCGGAAAAATCAATTGCAGGAGAAAATCGATGGAGTCAAAGCCCAGTATGCCTCTTTGCTCTCGGACATGCAAGAGCTTCAAGCCAAATTGGCTGAAGGGCAGAAAGCACTCCACAAGCTGTCACAGGACTACATGACCGCCATCAACCAAACTCCAGCACCAGGCGAACTGATGGGTGGCACCAGCGAGCCGGAACAAATCCCCATGGCTGTGGAGTCCTTTGTACACAGTTTGGGGATCTCGCTCACTGAAGAGCAGAAGACCCAGTTGCATGGGCTCCTTAAGCGACCCAACCAGGATCCTGATGACCCCACCAAAAGGAGGAAAACAGATGGCACACCAGCACCACCTCCGGGATCGTGTGGGTAACAGGGACACGATGGCACAACAGCCGGGGTGGACTTACCCGATCCCTGACGATGATTCTTGGTCATGTGACGGGACGGAGGAGTTTTTGGGGACCGAGGTTGAACAACACAACCCTTTTGAAGATGAGTCCAAGGGAGACCAACCACCAATAGTGTGGCCCACCACCCCTGACTCTCACGGGGAATCGCACCGGGAACCTTGTGAAGGGGACATTTCACAAATCATTTCCGGCACCATCGATGACCAGAGCTCACGGCGCACCACACGGGTTTGCCGTGCTGCCTCAGGCTCAACAGCAATCACTTTTGGCAGTGCTATCAGTGTTGGGGAACAAACACGCAGCACCATGGTTGAGAATCTTCACATCTCCTCTCAGCCACAGAACATCACTGTTGCAGGGGAAGCGCAACACCAACCAATTTCCTGTGAATCTCAACAAGAGGTTCCAATTTTGCACCCATCCTTTACTCCGGCTGCTTCACATGGTCCGTGTTTGCAGCTAACTGGAGGCGCTTTGACCACGCCTACTACGCCTTCCGAAAGTGGGCAGACATTGACCTGTATGAGCACACAATACTATGCCTCTACCACTGACCTTCTTCTCCAGAATCTGACAATGGTGGTTGGCAATCCAAGCTCACGATGTTTTGCCAACGCACCGTGGCGGGCTTTCTGCTGGATGTGTGCATATCTCGCAGAATTCAACCGAGACCCCTGGGGAGTCATCAAGGAGGCAGTGCAAACGTCCCTGGAGCTTTCCGAACCGGTGGACATCCAACGACTCCCTGGCATGCATCCCCTCTGGGAGAAACACAACCTCAACCTTGAAGGAGATGCTGCCCATTTCGTGCACTCACTGTGGGTCCACTCACAAACTCGAGTCCTGCAGTACCGGCACACAGAGATCAAAGAAGGAGGGTATGTCACGGAACACATCCAAATATCCTTGGTGGTGGACTACCCGGATGAATACCTTGATGAGATCACATGGCAGGAACTGCTCAATTGTTGGGCCAACCAAGGCTATGGGCAATACCTGGGAGACGACAAGATGATCCACATCAGTCACATCAACCGGGCAGTCACCATTGAGGGCACAGTGACCAAACACAAGCGAGCCTTAAACCCACATGGCCCATACACCGTCCCACGCTCCTTGGACGGGTTCTCCAGAGCCAGCGAGGAGTACATCCCTTTGGCGTACATCTGCCATCGAGGACCCACCCATCAAACCGGACATTACTATGCCATACTCGTCTACAAAGACCTCATGTGGATTGCCGATGATGGAGCCACTCCCAAGGTGCTGCCCTTTTTGACGCCTCAAATTGCGGGCCAGATAGTACAAATCTGGGGCATACAGACCTCGGCGCTGATCACACCACGGCAAATAGCCAGAGCCTTGCCACCTCCTGAGACTCCGGATTACGATCCACCTCTCCACGGCACGCCACCCAAAAAGGCACGGCACACCCAAGACAACATGCGCCTCCATGTGGCAAACATCACAGCCTTTGGCAAAAGCACCTTGGACTGGTACTGGACACGAGACAACGAGATATATATCCTGATCGAAACACATCTCGATCGACAAAAGCACCACTCCATGTGCCAATACTTTGAGGTGCGGGGCAGACATGCCTTTGGATACCCAGCCCACAGCAATGCCACCAACGACGGCAATCATGGAGGGATCATGGTCATCCATGACACAGCGCATGGGCTCACCCAGCTTGAAGTCTTTGAGATTGCGGGCTGTGGCTACCAAGCCTTTCTGTGGGAGGCCAAGGCAAGAACCATTTTGGTCGTCGCTGTCTACTTCAAGACCAACGAAACAATCCAAGGCACCACCAATGCCCAAATCCTTGCAAGGATCCTGGCACTCCTGGAAGCCACAACAAGGCAGTTCGTCCTGGTTGGAGACTGGAACAAGGAACCGTCCTCGGCTCTAAGTTCCATTGGCAGATCCTGGCCCCAGATGCAACCCTGCTCAATGGCAACACGGTTGATTACGCCATCATCCAGCAAACACTAGCAGCATGCACCTCCATGACCACCGAGTGGGCCGTCCCCTGGAGACCACACTGTCTCCTCACTTATGCCTTTGAGCTCGACGATGACTTCCGACTGTACCACCAGCTCCGGGCATTTCCACCGTTACCAAATGTGCCCGACATCGGGTTCCGGGCTTGGAGCACATATGTCTCACAAGCAGAACAGCTACAGCTCTACGAGTCTACTCCAAACAGTGGAGCCCAAGGGCTGGCGGACTGGGTCTCGATCACTGAGCAGTATCTACTGCAACAACACCCCTGGGCCCCACAAGGTCGGGCAGCCAACCTGACCATCCAGCATCTCCCCTTGGTGCCCGCGAAAGCAGGAGGCATCTGGAAACGAGGGAAAGCTGCCTTTTGGGAACAAATCCAAGCCCGACTCACCCTGATCCAACACCAGCCAGCAAAGGCTCCAGGCGCCATCCACGGGCTCACCAAAGCACTCCAAAACCTCCAACACCAATGGCTGGGTGATCAGACATGGGGGCTCTTCCTCGATACATACTATCACTGGGTCCAGTACAAGGATGACCGCACTTTCGACCTCTTGCAACAAACAGTACAACATCAACTTGAAGCAGCACAACACCAGAGCAGAGAAGAAAGCTGCCTCCAATATGCAGAATGGATCCGGCAGGGAGAATCCAAAGGCCTTAAAGGCCTCTTCCGTTCCCTCAAAGCCAGCGAGCTCTCATGGCAGAGACCATACAGAAACATCCCCATGGCAGACCGCATGCGACACCGGATGAACGACTGGCACAAACTCTGGAAGCCCACCAAGGACAACCGCACCATGACCCGGCTGCCCCTGCAGGAACAGGCCAAACAGCAAGCAGCCACCCTGCCCCCCCTCACCTTTGAGCAGCTCGGCAAGACCCTGAAGCACCTACCAGACAAAGCCTGTGGGCCGGACGCCATCACCACCCAGCTACTCCGAACAGCACCCAAGCAGGCCCTGCAACCATTGTTGAGCCTCCTGCAAACCATGGAAGCCAAGGCGGAGCTTCCCACACAACTGACCATGAGCCTTGTGGTGATGCTGGCCAAAAATGAGAAGGTAGAGCGCCCCATCACCCTCACCAGTGTGCTGTATCGGGTCTGGTGCAGAATGAGGAAACCCCTCCTCGATGAGTGGCAGCGCTCCCTCCCACCCTCCATGGACTATGATAGGGCCAGACCAGGGGCCACTGCCCTTCACGTCGCTTTGGAGCGGTTGGTGCGGCAAGAAACCGCCAAGTCCCTCACCAAGCACGGCATCACCGTCCTGTTGGACATGAGCACCTTTTACGACACTCTTGACCTGCAAAGGCTTCAACAGGCAGCACAAGACCTCCAATACCCCCCACTGGCTTTAGAGTTCGCCATGCAGGTCTATACCGGACACAAGGCCATTTTGGCTGAAGGTGAAATCAGCCCCTGGTTCCATGTCACCACAGGAGTCGCAGCCGGATGCCCACAAGCACCACTTCTGGCCAAAACCTACCTCCAGCCCATCCTGCACTCCTTTCAACAAACCTACCCAGATCTTCACCTGAATGGCTGGGTCGATGACATTGGATTTGACGGCAGCCACACCAATGCCCAGCATCTTGCTCAAAGAACCTTGGAAGCTTGGCACCACCTCCGAGACAACTTGACTGAGGCAGGTTTGGTGGTCAACAACCACAAAACAGCCTTCATCGTCACCGACAAACGCATTCACACCGAACTCAGCAAACTACTCGGACCGCAAGACCCACCAATCCAATCCGTGATGAGAGATTTAGGCATTGACCACGCAGCCAGTCGCAGACGGCGCATCACCACTTTGCAGCACAGATTCCACAAGCACAAACAAAGACGGATCAAACTCCGCAGCCTCAAATTGCCCAACCTCCGCACACGGCTGAGGCTGCACCGAGGAGGGATCCAGCCGGTGGCATTCTGGGGGTTCGAGGGACAGGGTTTGGCCCCCCGATACCGTTTAGCCCTGCGCCCACCAAGGGGGATTGCAGGACATCATCTATGACCAAGCCCAGCAGAAATTTGGAGATCCAGGCGACCAGGTGATTGTCCACCACATCAGAGCACTGCACACCCTCATCAACCACTGGCCATTGGACCACATCCAACATGTCGAACAAGCCTGGATCACGATCCGCAACCAGCTCCGCAACAAAACCCACCAATGGTACACCGTCAAGGGACCCCTGGCAGCCACTCTGGCCTACCTCAATGAGTGGGGATGGACAACAGACTCGCTCTATCAGTGGCACCGAAACGAAACGGCTTTCATGACCGAAGCCAACATCAATTTGAGAGATGCTTGGGCCACTATAGAACAGACTTTGCACCATGAAGCACAGCAACAACGCACCAGCCGCATTGCTAGCCGGAAGAACTGCCAGAATTTGGTCAGTGGACTCGATTGGACGGCAGCCAAGAAAGCAGCCAAAGTCCTGAACAAGCAGCAACTCCAGCACATGAAAACATGGAACCAAGCCGCCCTGCACTACAGGGAAGGGGACAAGATCAAGCAGTGCCCACTCTGCGGAGTCCCAGCCACCCCAAAGCACATAGTGTGGCTCTGCACTTGGCACCACAACCAAGGCCACGAACCATTGGCCATCGACTGGACGGAGAGACTCCAGGATCCCTTGGAAGACCCCCTATGGGCACATGGATGGATCCCCAAGGAACCACAGGACCATTTGCAGGTGCCACAACCACTGCAAGGCCACGGGTGTTGGAGCACCCTTGAGCCTTTGACGCTTCAGCCCTGGCAAGGCTTGGCAGTGACACTCGATGCCACCCCATCATCCTACGACCAACGATCCCAAGCCTGGGTGTTTGGCCTCTGTATCCACACCTTCTCCATGGGCGGCCTCATCCGCAAAGGCACCATCACGGGTATGGCCCCCGGAGCCCAAACCAAGGCCAGAGCCCTGTTTCAAGGACTCATCACCCTGGCCCAATACGTCCTTACTCCCACCAATGTGGTGATCCAGCTTGGCGTGGTGTGGGAGGCTTGGACAAACCCAAAGAAGAGAAAAGGGTTCGAAGATTTGGCCCAAGGCTTTGACGTCCAATTCTTCCAGCGAATCACGCCTTTGTACATCCATAAGAACCACAGGACGCCAGACACACCAGCCAATGAACCACACCTCCGCAGGCGCCAGCGTGATGCTGCCCTTGCTGCATATGAGAGGGCTTCCCAGCTCTACGACCGAACAGCTGAGGACTGGCAAAAAACCCTAGACCTGGACCATGTGCAGATTTACAAGCAAGCAGCGGCCAGGCTCGAGAAGATCTATAAAGATCCCCAGCACTACATCCACGACAAGCCAGTGAAGCGAGCTGGACACACCACCAAACAATACAAAAAACGGCTCATACACCAATGCAAGGCACCTTGGCAGCCCAACAAGCACCAATGGGTTCCCCACCGGAGCGGCTACCAATGCCAGACATGCCACACCAGGGTTCATCAGGCCCTCACAGTTGAGGTCATCGAGAAACACCTTCAAGAGGAGTGCGAACTTCTCGCCTGAACCAGATCTCAGGCCGGATAAACCCGTTGGCCAAAAGATCACAAGAGCCACAACCATCAAGAGGTTGCTGGAACTGCAGCAGCAACATCCACAGGCAGCTGATGAACACACCTTTCAAGAGACCACGGGGTATCTCGAGTGCACCAAATGCAGCCTCTCAGTTCACAAGCGAACAAATGAGGAAAGCTTCCAGGCATTCATCCAGAGCAAATGCATCGATGAACGCTACGACAAAAGCCACCGAGGACATTCCAGCCATGCTCTATGGCAAAAGGGCAAAGGCATCAAATGCCTCAACTGTGGCACACAAAGCCACCTGGACGCTGATGACCGTGTGATCATGACGAAAGCGCTCACCAAAGAGTGTCAAGGGAACACACAAAGGTCACCGACCTTGCTCCAGCTCTTCAGCACACAAGCATCAGCCAGTCAAGGCACACCACCCGTCGGCCCTTCAGAGGTCACACTCACTGGCCATGATACCCAGCCAGAGCCAACGACTCCACCGACTGGAGCAGGCCACATAGCGGGACCTTCGCCGCCGGCACCAAAGAAGCTCCGTTTCTCTGAAGCGAATTCTCCTGATGATGCAATGGAAAGAGACACGGAAGAGGAGATGGCGGTAGACTTCTTCTGAGACCCCTACTGAAGGGGCGCACCGAACCTGAGGCACCAGCCCTAGATGACCGGCAAAGACCAAGCGCAACTCCAGGAAAAAAAAACATACATACATACATAAATACATACATACATACATACATACATGGCTCAAGCTGTCTAAGCTCAAGCTGGCAGCCAATAAAGTCCAGCAAGTGCGGCAATCCCAAGCGCAACAGTTGCAAGGAGAACGACATCGAGCAAGGCCCAAGGACTTTGACACGTACCCCCGTCCTTTGCTCACAATCTTTCGTCTACTTCTCTGCCGTTACTGACTTGCTCTACGGTGGCTGGCAAGGTTCTCACCCTGAACACCTTCCTCCTTCAGGACAAGGTCACCTACCTCTTTGCCCGTTATCCCTACGTGGTAAAGAACCTTCCAGGCCTGATCGTGATCGGTGCCGCCCAGTTTGCCATTCTTTTTGCCAAGCTGGACGCCATAGCAGAGCTCCAGCTCAAGGAGTATGACGCCACAATGGGGCAGAGCTTACATGACCTGTTCCAGACAAGACTGCTCCAATTGGATTTGGACCGACAAGGTCAAACCCAACACCAAATGCAGACGCTGCGGCAACTGGTGGCCTGCTGCCACCGGAGGCACAGGCAAGGGCAAGGGATATGGGCGACCTACCTCAAAGGCAAAGCAACCATGGCCGGAGACACCTCCAGGACTTGGACGTGTCAAACCCTTGAAGAAATCTCGGGTACAACAAGAAGCCACCGACCTCTTGGCCACCAGCTGGTCCACCCTGCCTGCAGATACACAGAACCGCCTTCAAGCACTAGGCATTGGCCCCGCCAAGCCAGAAGAGCCAGAGCTCACCGACATCCTCAAGTCGCACATGGAGTCCCTCCCCACTCAAGTACAGCAGATAGTCACGAAGCTCACGGCACCAGAACTCTGTACCGAGAAAGACATTGCCATGAAGCTCAAAGGCCAAGTCACGGAGCTGAAAACCCTGTCAATCAGGAAAAGCCAGCTTCAGGACAAGATTGACGCTGTGAAGGCACAATACACCACCTTGCTGGCTGACATGCAGACCCTCCAAGGGAAGCTTGCAGAAGGGCAAAAAGCCTTGCAGCAGCTCTCACAAGACTACATGAAAGCGGTGAACCAAACACCCACACCTGCCGAGTTATCAGGCACTTTGCCAGAGCCAGAGCAAATCCCCATGGCTGTGGAATCCTTCGTGCACAACCTAGGGATAGCCTTGACCGAAGAGCAAAAGACTCAACTCCACGGTCTTCTCAAGCGCTCAGGATCTGACACTGAGGATCCGACCAAGAGGCGCAAAACTGATGGCCCTGGACCGCTTGCCCCTGGACACTGTGGGTAACACTCCTGCTCATGAAGCCACATCGGGATTGAATTTTCCGTTGCCAGATGATGACTCGTGGTCATGGGACGGGACAGAAAATTCACATGGGGAATACCACGAACCAGATGACCTTTTGCAAGCTTTTGAGCCACAGAGTATGGCAACACCACCTTCACCGGTTTGCCGCGCAGGCCTCGGCTCAACAGGGGAACTACCAGTTGCACAGACAACGGACATCAGATCCAAAGAGTCTTTTTCTCTGGAGTCACGACAACTACACATGAGCCTCCAAATTGATGGGGACAATTCAACTTGGAGCCCTTTTGCACCTACCGTTTTGGGGACACTGATTGCAGGGGAACAGCAATCAACCCACATACCAGAGGGATCTGATCCCAAGACAGCACCAGACACTTTTACTGGTCACAATTTTGACACGAACTTCCATAGCGGCAATGGCCAGGCTTTTGTGAACCTGACCGGCGGCACCTACTCCACCTCCTTGGAGCCAACCTCCTCCACGGACTGTGGAACTAAGGACATGAGTCACCATGAATATGCCTCAACCACTGATCTCATCCTCCAGAACCTGACGATGATCATCGGCAACCCCAGCACCCGGTGCTACGCCAATGCCCCATGGAGAGCTTTCTGCTGGATGTGCGCCTATCTGGCCGAATTCAACCTCGAACCTTGGGGCACAGTCAAAGAAGCAGTACAAACCTCACTGGAGCTCACTGAGGCGATTGATATCAAGGCCTTACCCGGGCTCGAGGATCTCTGGAAACAGCATGACCTGAACCTTGAAGGTGACGCAGCACACTTTGTCAACACGCTCTGGATCAAATCCCAGACCCGAGTGATGCAGTACAGGTACTCTGAGATCAAAGAACAAGGCTACCTAGCCGACCATGTACAGCTTCCGCTCATTGTGGACTATCCCGACGAATTCCTGGATGAAATCACTTGTCAGGAGCTGATGAACAACTGGGCCAATCAAGGACTGGGACAATTCCTGGGTGACGACAAAACTGTCTTGGTGGCCCACATCAATCGGGCAGTCACCTACGATGGAGTCCTGACAAAGCACAAACGAGCGCTTAACCCACATGGCACCTTCACCGTCCCCAGGTCCTTGGACGGTTTCTCCAGAGCTAGTGCAGAGTACATCCCCATTGCGTACATCTGCCACAGAGGACCCACCCATGACAGCGGCCACTACTTCACCATCCTGGTCTACAGAGACTTGATGTGGATTGCTGATGATGGCGTCCATCCAACTGTGCTCCCTTTCTTGACACCCCAACTTGCTGGCCAAATAGTACAGATCTGGGCTGTAGAGACCACCGCTTTTGTCACGCCGAGACAAATCCAGCGGGCCATGCCTGAGCCAGAGACTCCAGACTACGACCCTCCGCTGTACGGCACACCGCCTAAAAAGGCAAGACACACGCAGGACAGCATGAAGCTCCACGTGGCCAACATCACCACTTTCGGCCGGCACACTCTTGACTGGCTATGGAGCCGAGACAACGACATCCACGTCATGGTGGAGACACATCTTGACAAGCAGAAACACAATACTATGTGCCAATACTTCGAAGTCAGAGGCAAACATGCTTTCGGGCTGCCGGCCCACACCAACAGCACCAATGAAGGCAACCACGGGGGCATCCTCATCCTCCACTCCAATCACCATGGAGTCACTCAGCTGGAGCATTTCCACATCGAAGGATGTGGATACCAAGCCTTCCTATGGGAAGCCAAAGCCAGGTCCATACTCGTCATTGCGGTCTACTTCAAGACCAATGAGACCATCCAAGGACCCACCAATTCCCAACTGTTGGGCCGACTTTTGGCACTGGTCGAAGCCTCCAATCGACAGTACATCCTCTTGGGAGATTGGAACAGCCACCCCAGCCAATTCCAAGGGACCGTTCTGGGATCCAAATTCCACTGGCAGATCCTCGCAGCAGATGCAACACTTCTCAATGGCAATGTGCTGGACTATGCCTTGATACACAACCAGCTTGCCCCTCTCACTTCCATGACTACGGAATGGGCAGTCCCCTGGAGACCACACTGCTAGGTCACATATGCTTTGGAACTGCCAGATGACTTCAGGAACTACAACCAGCTGCGCACCTTCCCAGCGCTTCCTGATAGGCCAACTCCAGGCTTTCGACCTTCAACCACCTATGTCACACAAGTCGAGGAGGTCCTGCTATACGACACCATGCCCAATCAATCCGCAAAGCATCTTGCAGACTGGGTCTCGGTTACTGAACAATATCTTCTCCAACAGCATCCCTGGGCCCCACAAGGGCGTGCCTCCAACCTCCAAGCGGAGTACAAACCACTCACTTCGCCCAAAGCAGGCCCAATTTGGAAGAAAGGGAAGCCAGCTTTCTGGGAACAACTCCAGGTTCGCTTGAACCAAATCCAGCATCAGGACCATCCTTCCCATGGCACCATACGAGGTTTTCTCAAAGCCACTGAATCAGCACCTAAACACTGGATTGGTGAACCGGCGTGGGCCCAATTTCTGGACATGACACAGCACTGGGCCAACCACCAGGATCCGCGCACACTTGAACTTATGCAACACACCATCCAGCACCAGCTCACTCAAGCACTTGAACAATCCAGGACAGAGGGCCAACTCCAGTACGCTGCCTGGATCCGTCAAGGAGAAGCCAAGGGACTTCGAGGCCTTTCCAGGAACCTCAAAGCCAGTGAGCTAGCTTGGCAACGGCCTTACCGCAATGTCCCTATGGCCGACAGAATGAGGCACCGGCTCCACGACTGGCACCAACTCTGGCGGACAACCAGCCCTTGGTCAGGGACTCCACACAGGCCAGCGCCCAACAACAAGCAACTCAACTACCGGCACTCACGATAGGCCACCTGGCCAGGGTTCTCAAACAACTACCCGACCGAGCATGTGGTCCAGATGCTATCAGCACACAGCTTCTGAGGAACACACCACCTCAGGCTTTGCCAAATCTGCTCCAGCTCCTCCAGGACATGGAGAACTCAGCCACCATGCCGACCCAACTACAGATGAGCCTGGTCGTGATGTTGGCCAAAAACGAAAAGCTAGAGCGACCAATCACCCTCACCAGTGTCCTCTACCGGACTTGGTGCCGGCTCCGCAAGAGCATTCTCGACAGCTGGCAACTCAATCTGCCACCCTCTATGAACTACGACCGAGCACGCCCTGGCGCAACAGCACTCCATGTTGCACTCGAGAGGCTACTCCGCCAGGAAAGCACCAAGACCCTAGCACAACATGGCATCACTGTCCTCTTGGACATGAGCACCTTTTACGACACCATCGACCTCAAGACGCTCCAGACCGTGGCCCAAGCACTGGACTATCCTCCACTAGCACTGGAGTTCGCGACGCAGGTCTACACAGGACCCAAAGCAGTGATGGCAGACTCCGAGCTCAGCCACTGGTTCCATGTCACCCATGGGGTTGCTGCAGGATGCCCACAGGCTCCACTGTTGGCCAAAGCCTTTCTTCAACCAATCCTCAGCCCCTTCCAGGCCAAACATCCAGATTTGCACCTCAACGGATGGGTCGATGACATTGGATTTGATGGCAGCCATCCCAATCCAGACACCCTAGCCAACCGCATCGTGCAGGCCTGGCGTGAGCTCCGCACACAACTCCTCGCATCAGGCCTCAAGGTCAACAACCACAAAACGGCCTTCATTGCCACAGACAGAGCCACCCACAAAGCACTGGCCAAACTCCTTGGCCCTGACGACCCGCCCGTCCAGTCAGTGATGCGAGATCTCGGGATCGATCACCAAGCCGGTCGGAGACGCCGCATCACCACCTTGCAGAACCGGTTCAAGAAGAACAAGCAGCGGCGCATCAAACTGCGCACATTGAGGCTTCCCAATCTCCGCACCAGACTCAGGCTCCATCGCAGAGGCATCCAGCCGGTTGCTTTGTGGGGAGTCGAAGGACAAGGGCTGGCTCCTCGCTACCGGCAAGCCCTCAGACAAGCACTTGCCACCCATCTTGGCCTCCACACTGGCGGACTCACGGATGTCATCTACGACCAGAACCAAACCAAGTACCTGGATCCTGCAGACCAAGTGGTAATCCAACATGTCCAGGCTCTCCACGCCCTCATCACTCACTGGCCCAGCGAACACCTTCCACATGTTGAACGGGCTTGGCTGGAACTGCAGACCCAACTTCACCAACAACAATACCCTTGGTACCATGTCAAGGGGCCCATGGCAGCAATGGGGGTGGCACACAGAAAGCCTATATGACTGGCACCGGAACGAGACGGCCTTCATGACGGAAGCCCACATCGATCTTCGCCAACCCTGGTGGCAGGTTGAAGAACTGCTCCAAGCTGAGGCCAAACAACAGCGCCAGCATCGTTTTGCCAACAGACGAAACTGCCAAGGCCTCGTTAGCGGGATCGACTGGACCACGGCCTCCAAAATCACCAAGCACGTCAGCAAGGCCCAGGCCAACCACATCCGCACCGGCCATCCGGTTCAAAGCCGACACCGCCACCCAGCAGTGCCCCCTCTGCCAGGTCCCAGCAACGCCCAAACACATCGTGTGGCTTTGCAAGTGGCATCACAACCAAAAGCACCAGCCTCTCCCAGTGCCTCGGACCGAACGGCTGCAAGATCCATTGGAGGAACCACTCTGGGCCTACGGGTGGATCCCTAAGGAGCCACAAGATCACCTCCAACGACATGGGTGTTGGCAGTCACTCGAACCTCTTCCACTCCAACCGTGGCAAGGGCTCTCCGTCACAGTTGATGCCACTCCCACCTCCGGCGACAAAAGATCCCAAGCCTGGATATTCGCACTCTGCATCCATGGCTATTCGCTTGGAGCCTTACAAAGGAAAGGGACTATCACTGGCATGGCGAGAGGACCACAGTCAAAGGCCAGGGCCATCTTTCAAGGGCTCCTCACCTTGGCCCAGTTCATCCAGACGCCAACCAGGGTGATTGTCCAGGTCAGTTCGGCTTGGGAAGCCTGGACCAACCCGGCCAAGAGGAAGGGCTTCCATGACCTGGTCCAGGGGCAGCCGGCAGAGTACTTCACTCTGATCACGCCCCTATACATCCACAAAAACCACAAGACCCCCGATGCTCCAGGAAATGAACCCCATTTACGCCAGAGACAAAGGGACGCAGCCCTAGCGGCTTGGGAGCGAGCAAGCAGCATCCACAACCCAGACAAAGAAGCCAAGCCAGGCCGAGCAGTTGGCCACAAAACAAAGCAGAGGAAAAAGACCCTCATCGCTCAACGCCAGCAGCCATGGCAACCGGGCAAACATCAATGGAAGGCCCACCGCAGCGGCTACCAGTGCCACACCTGCCAAACGCGGGTGCACCAGGGCTTGGCTGCTTCCATGATCGAAGAACGGCTCCAGGAAGATTGCGCACCACTCACAGCACTTGCCCCAGAACCCGACCTCCCACCTGAGAGGGCAGTTGGAAAGAAAACCACCAGAGCCAGCCGCATTGCCTCGTTGCTTCAGCTCCAGCAAGAACATCCAACCACTCCTGATGTTCACCATCTTCAGGAGACGACCGGTTACTTGAAGTGCACCAAATGCAACCAAGCCATCCACAAAAGGGCCAATGAGGAGCTGTTCCACCAATTCCTGAACAGCACCTGCATTGATGCTCCCTTCAACCGAGAGCATTCCGCCCATGGGACACACACTTTGTGGCAGATTGGCAAAGGCATCCAATGCAAAGGGTGTGGGTTGCACACCCACCTTGATGCTCAAGACCGCCTGATTCTCACAAAAGGGCTCCAAAAGGAGTGCAAAGGTCACAAACCGACCTCACCCACTCTGGCGCACTTCTTCAGCCAGGCAAGTCCTTCCAGCCAGGCGGTGCCCACGCCACCAGAAGCCACACACAGCTCTGCTGCCGCGCACACACCGGCCAACGCAGGCCAACACTCTGGCCATGATACCCAGCCACCGCCGGCGCATCTGGCAAATGCGCCACAGGGTCCAGAGACTCTTTCTCCACCGGTGCCCAAGAAGCTCAAATTCTCAGCATCTCCTCCAGCTGAAGATGCAGAGATGTGCAGCAATGAAGAAGCCGAAGAAGAGGCAGAACGCACCTTTGACCCGGAGATCCAGGTCGATTTCTTCTGAGCCACGGCAGGGTATCTGAGGCCATCAGAGCCACACGCTGACCGGCCACTGTGCCTTCATGCATCCAACTTCAGGAGAAAAAATACATACATACATACATACATGGATATCATCAACTGAGCAGTACCTCTTGCAGGAGCACCCATGGGCGGCTCAAGGACGAGGAGGCAACCTGAGAGTGCTGATCAAGCCCTTGGTTGCTCCGAAACCGGGTGGAACCTGGAAAAAAGGGAAGGCAGCTTTCTGGGAACAGCTCCAAGCCCGTTTTCGACTAGCGCTGCAACAACCAGCCACACAAACGGGAGGACCCACCAAGGGCTTCATGACTGCCATTAAGGACATCCAAACCAAGTGGATTGGGACACCAACTTGGAGCCAGTTCCTTGATACATGTCATCACTGGCACACCTACAAAGACCAACATGCCGCAGACCTCATCCAACATACGATGCATCACCAGCTGCAAGCAGCGCAACAGGCGGCCAATGATGAAGCTCACCTGCAGTACAAAACTTGGCTCACACAAGGGCATGCCAAGGGCCTCAAAGGCCTCTTCCGGAATCTGAAGAGGATTCCATGGCAGCGGCCATACAGACAGCTTGAGCCACAACAACGCATGACACAAAGACTCGCGGACTGGAGCGCCCTGTGGCACATCAGAGAGGACAACCAGCCGACACCCAGGACCAGCATCCGAGACCAAGCGCTGAAGCAGGCCCAGTCTCTGCCAACCATTTCCATGGGCTACTTCACCAAGATCATTAAAGCGCTACCAGACAAAGCCAGTGGACCTGATGCAGTCTCTGCCCAACTCCTCCGAACAGCACCTCCACTGGCACTCGGACCCTTGCTCAAGCTCATTCAGGACATGGAGCAGTCCGCCCAGCTTCCAACACAACTCCAAATGCATATGGTGGTTATGCTGGCCAAAAACCCCACCATCGAGCGGCCCATCACCTTAACCTCCACACTCTATAGGTTGTGGCGCAGGCTCCGAAAACCC
This sequence comes from Durusdinium trenchii, assembly GCA_963970005.1. Classification (NCBI taxonomy): domain Eukaryota; class Dinophyceae; order Suessiales; family Symbiodiniaceae; genus Durusdinium; species Durusdinium trenchii. The sequence goes on from CAXAMN010003448.1 coordinate 220,103, forward strand.
ATCTTAGATGCATGGCAAGAAGCTCTCCCTGACTTCATGAATCACGACCGTGCCAGACCGGGAGCCAATGTCCTACAGGTTGCACTCGAGAGGCTCTTGCGCCAAGAGGTCCAGCGGGCAAACCAACGACACGGGGTCACCGTTCTCATGGACCTGTCAACATTCTACGATACCATCCAGCTCCAAAGGCTGCAGGACCAAGCCATGGCCATCAATTACCCCCCGCTGTAGCCATGCAGATGTACACAGGCCCGAAGGCCATTGTGGCGGAGCAAGAAATGACTCCCTTCTTCCATGTGGACCAAGGAGTCCCAGCAGGCTGCCCGCAAGCACCTTTACTGGCCAAGGCCATCCTGACACCAGCACTGGCACCCTGGCATGCCCAACACCGCCACATTCATCTAACCAGCTGGGTTGACGACATTGGCTACGACACCGCTGGCAACACACCACAGGAAGTAGCCCAAAACGCAGTGAAAGCATACCGAGACCTCCACCACAGACTCACAGACCTGGGCATGAAGGTGAGTGCCAAAAAGACTGCCTTCATTGGCACAGACAAACATGTCAATCGAGCTCTCAAGGACCTTCTCACAGATGAAGAACCGCCAGTTGTCCCGGTCATGAGAGATCTTGGCATTGACCATCAAGCAGGCAGAGCCCGCAGGATCCCTGTCATGAAGCAACGAATGCAAAAGGCCCAGCAGAGAAGGCTCAAACTCCGCAACCTGAAGATTCCAACCCTTCGAGTTCGATTGCGGTTGCATCGAGGAGGAATCCAACCAGTGGCCATCTGGGGAGTTGAAAGCCAAGGCCTTGCACCAAGGTATAGACAGGCCCTGCGCCAAGCATTGGCCAAGCAGCTTGGACACCACACTGGAGGCATCCTTGACGTCACCTGTGACATCCACAAGGACAAATATGGGGATCCAGGTGATCAGATCATCATCCACCACACCAGAGCAATGCACCAGCTCATCCAAGCATGGCCTCCAGAGCAACTTCCACAGCTACAACAAGCATGGCAGGCCACCCACCACAGCCTGCAGGTCAAACAGTACCCATGGTACACGGTCAAAGGGCCAATGGCAGCCACAATTGCCTACATGGTGGAATGGGGCTGGAATGTCCAAGACCTCTTTCACTGGACGAGGCCAGAGACTGACCACATGCTCCCAGCTGAAGCCCACATGGCACATCCATGGTGGCAACTCGAACATATGTTCACCAAAGAAGCGCACCAGCAGCGCACCAACCGCTTTGCGCACGGCGACCCAACCACCACCACTTGCTGACAGGGCTTGACTGGCACACCTACAAGCAGCTCAAACCCAAGCTGCCTGAGCAGCAGAGGCGACACCTAGCCACATGGGTTCAGGGGGCACTGCACTACAAAGACGCCACGGGCACCAAACCATGTCCCCTTTGTCAAGTCCCGGCAACACCAAAACATGTGCTATGGTTGTGCAAATGGCGCCGCAGCCAAACCCATCAACCGCTACCACCTGAATGGCTAGAGCGCATCGCAAGCCAGGACGAGGAGCCGCTATGGTCCAAAGGCTGGATCCCTCTTGAACCACAAGAGCACCTCCAGCAGCACCACCCCTACCAAGGACATGGAGTGTGGAAGGACCTCCAGCCAATCGGCCCGGAACAGTATGCTGGCTATGCCTACACCCTGGACGCCGCTCCGTCCAACTATGACCAACGAAGTCAGATTTGGGTGTTTCGACTATGCCTTCACACCCAATCTATGGGACAGTTGAAGCGCCTGGGAGCCATAACAGGAGCCCCTAGCGGGCCGCAGTCCAAAGGCCGTGCGCTCTTTGCTGGACTGGTGGCCTTGGCCAAACACACGACAACGCCAGCAAAGGTCATTGTGCAACTCAGCACTGTGTGGGAAGCATGGCGCAAACCCCCACACAAGCATCCATACCCAGACCTGCTTGAGGAGGTCACGAACCAAGATCGCCAACGCATCACTGTGCTCTACATCAGCCGCAACACAAGAACTCCAGATGCACCAGGCAATGAACCCCAGCTCAGACGGAGACAACGAGACGCAGCCCTGACAGCATGGGAACGGGCTGACGCACTGCATGATCGACGGCAAACATCATGGCAAGCCACGCTTGACAAGGACCACAAAGCCATTTACAAACAGGCAGTCCAGCGGCTTGAGAAGATCTTCCAAGACAAACAACACTACCTGCACAACAAGCCTGACAGACAGCCCGGCAAGCACACTAAACAGAGGAAAAAGGATCTCATCCAGCTCTGCACCAGACCCTGGCAAGAGCCCCATCATCACTGGGCACCACAACGAAGTGGGTATGCATGTACCACATGCGGAACACGCATGCATCAGGGTTTGACAGCACAACAGCTGGAAGACAGGTTGGCAGAACCATGCATTCAACAACAAGCGGACCAGGCATGCCCCACCCCTGGACCTGAGGCCCAGCAACCAGCGAAGAAGCTCACCCGGGTCCAGATCATCCGCAACCTCATCCAAGGGCAAATCAACACAGCACCGACGGCAGCCTGAGGAGACTAAAGGCTACCTCAAATGCACCAAGTGTGGGACAAGTGTACACGAACGGGTCAACGAACAAGCCTTCAACGAATACATCCATAGCACCTGCTTGGACTGTCCCTTCGAAGGCTCCCATAATGGACATCCCAGCCACCAGCTATGGCAAAAAGGGCAGAAGATAAGCTGCGCACTTTGTGGCCTTCAACTGCACCTTGACAGCAATCATCGCATCATAAGCTCAGCAAACTTCCTCAAGGAATGTCGAGGAGCTGGAACCAAAGGATCACCACCGATCCATTCTTTCTTCAGGGCCCAGGGCTACACCGCCTACACAACCTGGCGAAAACAGTGCAGCCAGGACACAACAAGCGCAAGCCTCCCCAGAAACGGCTGGCAAGCTGAAACCAAAACGGCTTCACTGCCCTACGCCCCTCACGGCACGGGAAGATGACCAGCATCCCGCACAGGCCATGACACCCAGCCAAGCAGCGGGCATCATGCGGACCAGTACAGCGGAGGCCTCCCCAGAGGAGAACAGGCCACAAGGCGAACGGCCAACCAGCAGTCAAGAAGGAGAGGAAGAAGAAAGCGCCACAACTGATGGCGAAATGCAAGTGGACTACTTCTGAGACACCTCCCTCGTGACGAGCGCGCTGCCTGCGGCGGAGCAACGGCCAACACGGCCCTCGTTCAGCCGATAAAAGAACCTCTTTAGGAAAAATATATACATACATACATACATACATGGCTCAAGCTGTGAGAGGTTCAAGGTGGCATCCCCTCATAGAAGTCCACATAGTGCGGGGCCCCATTGCACCACGTGTGCACAGAGTATCTCAACTCGGTCACCGCCACTGACTTCCGCCTGGGTGAGCGTCCTTTGCCCGCAATCTTGCTGAACACCATCCTCGCTTCTGTTCGAGCTCTTTGGTGGCTGGCACGATCTCGCTGTGGCTTCGACTTGCTTACCCTCCTGGTGACTGGCACTTCCTCACTGACTGTCCCTTCGGCCTGTTTGTGAACGGTGCCCTGTTCTGTGCCAACGAGGTGACCTATATCTCCGCCCTGGACATCAACCTCACCCAGCACAATGACGACAAGGACTGTCTCTTCCTGGTGCAGGGCTTATGTGGTATGCCCCAAATGCTCCAATTGGATCTGGCAAGACAAACTTCGGCCAGATACAAGGTGCAGGAAATGCGGCAACTGGTGGCCATCACCAATAGCCGGAATAGGCAAAGGGAAGGGACAAGGCAGGCCAACAGACAGTTGGCATAGAAGTTCCAATGAGCTCTTGGACAAACCGCCGGGTCTCCACAAGCTTCTGACCAGCACATGGGATGCCTTCCCACCAGATGTCCAGACGAAGCTGCAGAATCTTGGTTTCGGACCACCGCCTCCGGAAGAGCCAGGACTAGAAGCCATCCTTCAAACACATCTCAAGGAACTTCCTCAAGCTGTCCAAGAGGTGGTCAACAAGATGTAGCAACCCATCCCGGACACGGAGAAAGCTCTGGCACAAAAGCTGAAGTCCCAAGTGACCGAGCTCAAGACCATTTCCATGAAGAAGGCCCAGCTTCAAACTCGCCTCGATCAGGCCAAAAGCCAGTATGCCAACATGCTTCATGAGATGCAGGAACACCAAGCCAAGCTCACTGATGGTCAGACAAAGCTCAAGAGCCTCTCAGAGCAATACATGCAGGCGGTCAACAAAAACCCGCCACCAACTGATCTGGAACTCAACGATCCAGAGTTGCCTATTCCCATGGCAGTGGAGACCTTCGTCACGAGCCTGGGCATTGAACTGACGGCTGAACAGCGGTCCCAGCTCCACTGTCTCCTCAAGAGACCAGGAACTGAAGTCGAAGACCCCAGCAAGCGAAGAAAAACAGATGCACCCATCCCGCCAAATGGAGGGGAGTGTGGGTAACACTGCACCGGCAACCAGGATCGAAATCCAAGGTATCCATGTGCCCATACCTTGGGAACACATAGACTGGGCACCAGATCAAGGGGATTGCCGCGCTGCCTCAAACCCAGCGCCAGGGGATCAACAGGTGACATGTGCAGGGGACAAGCCACATACACACCTGTCGCAACACAACACGACTCTTTTGGGGAAGTTCTCAGACAAGAGCACAGGGGACACTCTTGTTCACTTTGAACACACACAAGATTCTGGCTTTACCGGGTCTAACAGTTTTGATGATTTCACTCCAGCCGCCTCGGATCATGGGCCGCTTTTGGGTGCTCCTGGACCTGAGGTGATCAGCGTACAAGGAGGAGGCAAACCGAGAGCTCAGAAGGAAATCACTGCCAAACTTCTCAGCAAGATGGAACCCTCCTATGCCTCAACTACTGAATGCATCCTCCAGAACCTCACCATGTCAGTGGGAAACCCAAGTGCACGTTGCTTTGCAAATGCGCCCTGGAGAGCCTTCACATGGACTTGCGCATCGCTGCAGGAAACGAACACACAGCCATGGGGCAATCTCAAGGAGGCTGTGCAAGAATCCTTGGAACTGGCTGAAGCTGTTGACATCCAGCAGCTTCCTGGACTTCAACCAATGTGGAAACGGCACGACCTCAACATTGAAGGTGATGCAAATCATTTTGTCAACGCCCTGTGGAACGTCTCGCAGTCCAGGGCCTTTCACTACCGTTTTGCAGAGATCCAACAACCAGGAGGATACCTCACGGACCACGTCCAACAGCCCATCCTGGCCCCCTTTCCAGACGACTGGCCGGAGGTCTCAACCCTTCAAGATCTCTTCAACGGATGGGCAAATACAGGTCTGGGTCAGTACTTGATGGATGACAAGCCTGTGCTGGTGAGCCAGGAACACGATCGTGGACCGCGCAGCCACAAAGCACTGCAAGATCCTCAACACCACCGGCACTTTCACGGTACCCAGGTCTCTTGACGGATTTGCCAGAACATCCTCAAAGTTCGTGCCAGCTGCACTGATCTGCCATCGAGGCCCTAGCCATAATACTGGGCACTACTTTGCCATCCTCATCTACAGGGATTTGATGTGGATTGCAGGATGACGGCAAGCCACCCATACACCTGGAGCACTTGACACCACAGTTGGCCAGCCAGGTCACACAGGTATGGGCTGTGCGCATCGACGCCTTCAAAACGACACAACAGGTGCTCCGCTCCTTGCCCCCTCCAGAGCAACCAGACTTCGACCTGCCTCTGCACCCGAGCCCAGACAAAAGGCCGAGGATTGAGCAGCAGCGCAACAATTTGCACTTTGCAAACATCACTCATTTTGGACGCCAGGTACTTGACTGGTACTGGTCAAGGAAAAGTGAGGTCTACATTCTGGTTGAAACCCACTTAGACCCACAACAACACCAACAGACATGCCAATACTTCACCATTCGAGGAAGAACGGCGTTTGGCACCCCAGCACTGGCCAATGACAGCAACACTGGCTCCCATGGCGGCATTCTGGATGTCTCGTGTGGCCTGACACCTCTGGAGTCCTACTCCAACCAAGGATGTGGGTTTCAAACCTTCCTCTGGCAAGCCACCGAATGCACCATCCTGGTGGCAGGCACCTACCTGAAGACTGGAGAAACACTTCAGAGTGACGTCAATGCTACGATCCTTGCACGGCTGCTAGCTTTGGTCCAAGCCACCAATCACCCTTTCGTGCTCCTGGGTGACTGGCGAAACAGCCCAGGTAGCTTCTCCAGCACGGTGTTGCCTTCAAAGTTTCACTTCTGAAGTGCTTGCGCCAGACGTCAGCCTCCTTTCAGGGAACGTCATCGACTTGATCCACACCAGCTTGGCTAGCACCACATCACTAACAACGGAGTGGGCCATTCCTTGGCGACCTCATGCCCTCCTCTCGTACCACTTCAACATAGAGGAAGCCACCAAGGAATACAGGCAAATCCAGCGCTTCCCACCTTTGCCAGCCACTCCGGACATCGATTTCCGGCCTTGGACCACCTACCAGTCAACAGCTTTTGAACTCGATCTCTATGGCAACCCGCCCAATGACACAGCACAGCGCTGCACAAGGAAGGGGGTCCAACCTGAGGGCCTGTCACAAACCATTGACGCCCAGCCACACAGTCAGCACCTGGAAGCGTGGAAGGCCAGCTTTTTGGGAACAACTACGTGCAAGACTCCAGTTGGCAGCCAAGCAACCCGCACAGCGAGAACGAGGCCCTGCCAAAGGCTTCACGCAAGCCACAGCTGATGTGCCCAAGCACTGGGTAGGCACTCCCACATGGGGACAGTTCCTCAACACCTGTCACCACTGGAGGCACTATCACGATGAACACGCAGCCAAATTGATCCTCCACACCATCGAACACCAGCTCCAGCTCGCCCACCAGGCAGCCAATGATGAAAACCATCTCCAGTACAAGACCTGGCTGCAACAAGGCTACACCAAAGGCCTGAAAGGGCTTTTCAGAAGCCTGCGCAGCAGTGAACTGGCCAAAATTTGCCTCCAGATGAACGCATGACCCAAAGACTCAAGGATTGGGGTAAACTCTGGCAAATACGACAGGAAGCACAACCACCTGATCGAGTCACACTGCAAGCACTGGCCCGGCAACAAGGGCAACAACTTGAGCCTATCACCCTCAGCCAACTCACTTGGGCGCTCCGCAACTTGCCCGACAAGGCTTGTGGACCAGATGCAGTCACAGCCCAAATGTTGCGCACAGCACCACCACTTGCAATAAAGGCACTTCTCCAGCTCTACCAGGACATGAAAGCCAAAGTCCAGCTGCCGACGCAACAGCAGATGCACATGGTGGTGATGCTACCCAAAAATGCAGCCAAAGAACGACCTATCAAACTCACATCCCTGCTCTACCGGGTGTGGTGTCGCATTCGCAAGCCCTTGCTGGATGAGTGGCAAAAACAGCTGCCAGACACCATGAAGCATGGCAGAGCCAGACCAGGGGCTCAGGTGCTCTATGTTGCAGAGGCTTTTGCGGCAAGAAGTCCACAGGGCCAACGGGCGCCATGGAGTCACCTGCCTAATGGACATGTCAACCTTCTATGACACCATCAACCTGCAGCGGCTCGAAACTGAGGCCCTCCACCTCCAGTATCCCCCAATGGCGCTGCAAGTCTACCACGGCCCCAAAGCCATAGTTGCTGAGCAGGAGATGACTCCATTCTTCACGGTGACCAATGGGGTCCCAGCTGGCTGCCCGCAAGCACCCCTGCTAGCCAAAGCAGTGCTGGCACCGGCACTGCAACCATGGCAACAGGCTCACCCAACCCAGGCATTCACCTTTCCAGCTTTGTTGATGATGTAGGCTTTGACACCGCCAGCCGCACACCGCTCCAAGCAGCACAAGCCTCTGTCGCTGCCTACCGCGACCTCCATGCCAGACTGCTTCAACTCGGGCTCCAAGTGAATCCCAAGAAAACTGCCTTTGTAGCAACTGACAAGGCAACTGAGAAGGAGCTCCGGGCAATGTTGACTGATGAAGATCCCCAGATTGCACCAGTCATGAGGGACTTGGGCATCGATCATCAAGCAGCCCGAAAGCGGAGGATCCCAGTCATGAAACAGCGCATCAAGAAAGCCAACACCAGAAAACTCAAGTTGAGAAGCCTCAAGATCCCCGCACTCAAAGTCAGGCTACGACTTCATCGAGGAGGCATTCAACCAGTGGCCCTGTAAGGTGTGGAAAGCCAGGGCCTAGCACCACGCTACAGAGCAGCGCTGAGGCACAGCGTGGCCAAACATCTGGGACACCACACCGGCGGTCTCTTGGATGTGACATATGACATCCATGCCAAAAGATACATTGATCCGGCGGACCAAGTCATCATCCAACACATCAAGGCCATACACCACCTCATCCATGCATGGCCTCCAGACCAACTGGCAGCCCTAGAACAAGCATGGCAACAAACCAGACTACAGCTTCAGGACAAGCAATACCCGTGGTACACAGTACGAGGACCGTTAGCAGCCACCGTTGTCTACCTCCTGGAGTGGGGCTGGCAGCCGAGAGACTTGCTGCACTGGACAAGGCCAGAGACCAAGCTGCTAGTAGCTGAAGAGCTCCACCTCCAGCAACCTTGGTGGGCCATTGAACGAACCCTCACCCATGAAGCCCAACAGCAGCGAACCTCCAGACTGGCCAGCAAGATGCATCACCAGGATCTGTTGACCGGCCTCGATTGGCACACTTACGCTGCGTTGCAGTACCGTGATGCGCACCAAACCAAGACCTGTCCGCAATGTCAAGTTCCGGCCACGCCAAAGCACATCCTCTGGCTATGCAAATGGCACAGGACTCAAAACCATGAGCCCATGCCGCCGGAGTGGATGAACCGCATCACTAGCCATGAAGAAGAGCCTTTGTGGGCACATGGATGGATTCCTCTTGAACCACAAGACGCCAGAACCCAACAGCATCCGCTCCAAGGTCATGGATGCTGGGCAGGGCTTCAGATCATCCCACAGCAACAGCACAGTGGCTGGCCTTCACACTGGACGCCACCCCTTCCACCTATGACCGCAGTCAGATGTGGGTCTTCGGGCTTTGTGCCCACACAATGGCCCTGGGTCAACTCAAAAACCTGGGCTCAATCACAGGGGTCACAGCAGGGGGCCAAACCAAAGTCAGAGCTCTCCTCACGGGACTAGTCGCCCTCATTCAACATACGGCCGATCATGTCAAAGTCATTGCGCAGATGGCCTCAGTTTGGGAAGCTTGGCACCACGAGAAGCAGCGACAACCGTACATGGACATCCTTGCTGAGGTACCACCCCAAGACTTCAAAAGAGTCACGGTACTCTATATCAGCAAGAACACACGGACACCAGATGCCCCAGCCAAAGAGCCTCAGCTCAGGAAAAGGCAGCGGGAAACTGCCCTCAGCCTGGGAGCGGGCCAAGACTCTCTATGATGGCAAGCAGGAGGAATGGCAAGAGACTCTTGACCAGGATCATAAACTGATCTATGAACATGCAGTCCAACGCCTCACCAAGATCTTTGCAGACAGCCAGCACTACGTGCGCCAAAAGGCCCCCAAACACCAAGGCAAGCAGACGAAACAATACAAGAAAGAGCTCATCAGCAGGTGCCGCCAAGCATGGGACGCCGAGCGCCACCACTGGGAGCAACACCAGAGGAGCGGCTTCCAATGCCGCAACTGTGGCCTGCGGATGCACCAAGGTTTGACAGCTGATGTCCTGGAAGCAAGGCTGAATGAAACATGTCCACAAACTGTGTTCACTGAGGTAGCCACCACTGCTGACAAGGCAGCCCAGCTACCCAAGAAACTCACAAGAGCCCAGCAGATCAAAGCCTGGACAGCAACCACAGCAACCAACTCAGGGCAAACATCAGCTTGCAGAGACCACTGGATATCTGAAATGCTTGGTGTGCAGCGTCAATATCCACAAAAGGGTCAATGAAGAGGCATACAACAACTTCAACAACTTCATCAACAGTCCATGCGTGAACCAAGCCTACGTGGCAGAACATCCAGGCCACCCAAGCCATGCCTTATGGAAGTGTACACAATGTGGAACCCACTGGAACTTGGATGGCCAGCAGCGCATCATAGCGACCCAGGCCTTCCACAGAGCCTGCAAAGGGGCAGGAGGCAAGCGCGCACCACCCATCAGCACCTTCTTCCACAAAAAGAAGGACAAAGCCAGCAGCCACAGCTCCAAGACCTCTCAACAAGAGGATCCAGCAGCTGACAGGCCCACACCAAGGAGGCTGAACTTCCCCACAGCCCTCGATGATGTCGAACAGGAAGCTCTCACCGAAGGCATGTCGGCACTGGCCATGACACCCAGCCTAGCAGCCGGCAGCCTTTCGGACGTGCGGCAGCCCAATGACTCTGAAGCTGATGAAGCACAAGGCATTGCAGTCGACTTCTTCTGAGTCACTAGACGGGCAGGAGTTCTACTGAACCGGCAGCACTCCCCGTGAACTGGCCAAAATGGCCCTCGTGCAACAACTCTAGGAGAAAAAATACATACATACATACATACAATACAATACAATACAATACAATACAATACATACATACATACATACATACATACATACATACATATCGCCAATGGCTTCAAGAAGGGCATCAAAAAGGCCTCAAAGGCCTGTTTCGAAGTTTGAAGAGTAGTGAGCTGGCTTGGGAACGACCATATCGTATGACACCTATGCCTCAAAGGATGAATCAAAGACTGGCTGATTGGGGAGGCCTTTGGAAGATCCGGCAGGACAATGACCCAGCCCCAAGACCTGACCTCAGGCAGATGGCCCAAAGACAAGCGCAGACACTGGGTGAGCTGCAAAGAACACTAAAAGCACTTCCGGACAGAGCAAGTGGCCCGGCAGTGTCGGTCCAGCTGCTCAAATCCATTCCACCTTTGGCTTTGACACCACTGTTGCAGTTGATCCACCACATGGAGCGCACAGCTGAGCTTCCCACCCAGCTTCAAATGCATCTGGTCGTCATGCTTCCGAAGAACCAGAAGCTCGAGAGGCCAATCACCCTCACATCGACGCTCTGGAGACTATGGTGTAGACTCAGAAAGCCGCTTCTGGATCAATGGCAAAGAAGCCTGCCACCCACCATGAGCCATGACCGGGCAAGACCAGGGGCTAATGTACTATACATGTGGCGTTGGAACGGCTCCTCAGACAAGAGGTCACAAAAGCGCGACAGCAACATGGCATAACAGTCCTCATGGACATGTCCACGTTGTATGACACCATCAACCTCACCAAGCTGCAAGAAGAGGCCATAGGATTGGACTACCCTCCACTTATGTTGGAACTGGCTATGCAACTCTACTGTGGCCCAAAAGCCATTTTGGCTGAGCAAGAGCTGACACCATTCTTTCATGTGGATCATGGAGTACCAGCTGGGTGTCCTCAAGCACCGCTGCTGGCCAAGGCAGTCCTTGCTCCGGCCCTCATTCCCTGGAAGGAGCAACACCCAAAGGCTCACTTGTCCAGCTGGGTAGATGACGTTGGCTTTGATCTGGAAGGCACCACGCCACTCCAAGTTGCAAAGCAAGCTGTTGAAGCATATAGAGATCTCCAACAACGCCTCACTGGGCTTGGCCTCAAAGTCAATCCAAAGAAAACTGCTTTCATTACAACAGACCGAAGCACTGAACATGCACTGAAAGGACTGCTGCATGAACATGAGCCGCCAATCTCCACAGTGATGAGAGACTTGGGAGTTGACCATCAGGCAGCAAGAAGAAGAAGAATCCCAGTCCTACGGCAGAGATTCCAAAAGGCCAGACAGAGGAGGATCAAGTTGAGAACTTTGTCAATTCCGGCCCTCAAAGTCCGACTCCGTCTGGGGCACCCAGCCAGTGGCACTTTGGGGCGTAGAATCCCAAGGTCTAGCGCCCAGATACCACACAGCCCTCAGACAAGCGCTGGCCACTCATCTAGGTCATCGCTCGGGAGGTTTGCTGGACACCACGTATGACCTCCACAGCCAGAAGTACATGGATCCAGCTGACCAAGTCATCTTGCACCACATCAAAGCCATGCACACCCTGTATCACAACTGGCCACCAGAACAGCTCCCCCATCTGCAGCAAGCTTGGACTGAGCTCCACAATCAACTCCAGGCCAAGCAGCGTCCATGGTATGTGGTCAGGGGTCCTATGGCTGCCACAATCACATACGTCCTGGAATGGAAATGGCAGGTCCAAGACATCCATCGATGGCATCGACCCAGCAGCCCTTTCCTCTTCGAGCAGGAGATCAACCTCCAAGACCCGTGGTGGAAACTCGGGAGGACCTTGAAACAGGAGGCCAAAGACCAGCGCATTGCCAGACTGGCAAGCAAACCCAATCACCAACACCTTGTGTCAGGCATGGCATGTATATCGACAGCTGCTCAGAACCATTCCTGGTGAACACAAACCACATCTGCGCACATGGACTCAAGCAGCACTACACTACAAGGAGGATGGAAAAGCCAAAGAGTGTCCCATTTGCAAGGTCCCGGCAACCACAAAACACATTTTGTGGCTGTGCAAGTGGCACCACACTCAAAAGCACAAACCAATGCCTCCGGAGTGGGCAGAGCGCATCTTGTCTGACGACGAGACACCTTTGTGGACAGCCGGCTGGATTTTCTTGGAACCACAAGAAGCCAAAACCATGGTGCATCCATACCAAGGACATGGGGCATGGCAAGATCTACAGCAGTTGGCTCCACATCCTCATCAAGGATGGGCATTCACATTGGATGCCACACCTTCCAGCTATGACCAGAGAGATCAGCTTGGATCTTTGGCCTTTGTGCCCACACCATGACCTTGGGGCAATTGCAACGCCTAGCTGCCATAACAGGCGCACCACCTGCACCTCACAACAAGGCACGGGCCCTTATGGAAGGACTGGTGGCTTTGGCGAAGCATACCACTACCCAGGTGCGTGTCATTGTTCAGCTCATCAGTGTATGGGAGGCCTGGACGCAGGAAAAACATAGAGGACCTTTCCTCGACCAGCTTGAGCAGATCACTGCACAAGACTATCAAAGAGTCACCGTGCTCTATGTGGCCAGGAACACCAAGTCCCCACAGGCACCAGGAAGTGAACCGCAGCTCCGAAGAAGACAACGTGATGCAGCCTTAGCTGCATGGGAGCGTGCAAAGACCTTCCAGGACAGCAGGAGCACTGACTGGCAGAGAGTCCTCGATGAGGACCACAAACTCATCTATCAGCATGCCGACTGGCAGTGATCTTTACCAGCAAAGATCATTACATCCACCAGAAAGCCAACAGACACCAAGGAAAGCACGCCAAGCAATACAAAAAGCAGCTCATTGCGCAATGCAATCATCCATGGCAAGCACCCTCCCACCGCTGGATAGCCCACAGAAGTGGATACCAATGCGGGGCCTGTGGAGTCCGGGTACATCAAGCCCTGACGGTACAAGCTCTTGAAGAGCATCTTCATGCTGAATGTCCTCAGCTCAGCAAAAAAACAGACCAGGCAACAGGTCATCAAACAGCTTCTGCAACAGCAGAGTGCACAAGCACCACCTCAGCAGCAGCACGAGTTTGAAGAGACCACAGGTTACCTGCGATGCATCAAGTGTGGAGCCAATGTCCACAAGAGGAGCAATGAGCAAACGTTCCAGGCTTTTGTTCAGGGACACTGCAAGGATCAGCCCTACACTGCTTCCCATGAAGGGCACCGAAGCCATGTTCTTTGGCAAAAGGGCACCAAAGTCAACTGCACCCAATGTGGCTTGAGTCTACACTTAGATACTCACCAGAGACTCATCCTCACCACTGCTTTCAAAAAGCCCTGCAAAGGGGCAGGAACGCCGCTGGAGGAGTTTTTCCGCCGGCAGGCAACGCAGACAGCGCCACAGAGCCCAGCGGACTCCGCAAGTGGCAGCAGTCAACACAGCCAGCATCCACCACGGGCAGCAACAACCACTGCCAAGAGACCTAGAACACAGCATCAGCAGCCACCTGAGGCAATCGAGCCCAACCTCAAGGGTTCCGGGCCAACACCACGGACACTGCACATTCTCACGCAGCTGGACCAGCAAGCTCAGGGATCACAGGCCATGACACCCAGCCATCAAGATCCTTTGAGCAATCTGACAAACCAGAACATGCCAGGAGAAACACCTCCTCAACCGGAAGGCCAGGAAGACGAAGACCCCTCCATCACGGTGGACTACTTCTGAGACGGTTTGAGCCTAGAGGAGAAGCCAAAGAGCAACCGCACAAAACCCTTCAGGAGAAAAAAGAATACATACATACATACATACATGGCTCAAGGCTGTGAGAGGTTCAAGCTGGTTCCCGCAAGAAATCCAGCTGGTGCGGATCCCCCTGGCACCACGTGTGCGCACAGAACCTCCTCACGGTCACCGCCCAAGAGGCGCTCAAGGGTGAGCGTCCTTTGCCCGTGATCTTACGACCTCGAGATCTCCGCTTTTGCAGAGACCTTTGGCACCTGGCACGCGCTCGCTTGGCCACATCACTGAGCCCTTGGACAGCACTGGTGCTTCAACTCTGCCTTTGACTGCGGCCTGATCATCAACGGGACCCAGCTCCTTGCCATCACCGTGAACTATCACTTGACCCTAGTCACCCCCTGCATCCTGCACAATGACGACTAGCCACTCATCCTCCTGGTGCAGGCCCTATGTGGTATGTCACAAGTGCTCCAATTGGATCTGGCAAGACAAACTTCGACCAGATACCAGATGCCGCAAATGTGGCAGTTGGTGGCCTTCATCGAGAGCAGGCATTGGCAAAGGAAAAGGTCAAGGAAGACCCCAACGATCCCAAGATAGTTGGCGCATGGGCTCCAATGAACTCTTTGACAAACCACCGGGACTACAGAAGCTCAAACCACTCAAGAAGACAATGCCCGCTCAGGCTGCAAACGAGCTATTGGCCAGCACATGGGATGTCATCCCTGCTGAAGTGCAATCCAAATTGCAGACCTTGGGCTTTGGGCCGCCTCCTCAAGAAGAACCAGGCCTTGAAGCTATCCTGCAAACTCACCTCAAGGAGCTCCCGCACACAGTCCAAGACGTGGTCAACAAGATGCACCAGCCCATACCTGACACTGAGAAGGCACTGGCACAAAAGCTCAAAACCCAAGTGACTGAGCTCAAAACGATGTCGATGAAAAAGGCGCAGCTCCAGACACGACTAGATCAGGTCAAGAACCAATACGCCAGTATGCTTCAGGACATGCAGGATCATCAGGCCAAGCTCACAGATGGCCAGCAAAAGCTCAAGACCCTCTCTGAACAGTACATGCAAGCGGTCAACAAGACTCCGCCGCCGACCGAACTTGAGCTGAATGATCCTGAACTACCAATCCCTATGGCCGTTGAGACCTTTGTCACGAGCTTGGGCATCAATTTGACAGCTGAGCAACGCAGCCAGCTCCACGGCCTACTCAAGCGGCCAGGAACTGATGTCGAAGACCCAAACAAGCGCAGGAAAACAGATGCACCCATTCCGCCAACAGGAGGGGAGTGTGGGTAAACATTCCGCAGACTCCCAGGTGTCGAGGTGCCAATACCTTGGGAAGATGTCGATTGGGCACCAGCTCATGGGGATTGCCGCGCTGCCTCAAAATCAGCGCAAGGGGACATACAGGTGACCTGTGCAGGGGGACAGACACATACACACCTGTCTCAGCTCACACAGCTTCCACTTACTTTGGGGGGCATCTCAAACAAGAGTACCAGGGATATGGCTCTTGATTTCATTGAGATAACAGACATTCCAGACCCTCACAGGTCTAACAATTTTGCAGACTTCACCGGACTCGGAGCATGGGCTGCTGCTGGGTGCACCAGGACCAGACGTGGTAAGCATTCAAGGAGGAGGAAAACCCACCAATAAGGTGACATCCACTGCCAACCACACTGGCAAGATGGAGACCTCATATGCCTCCACCACTGAGTGCATCCTCCAGAACCTCACCATGGCTGTGGGGAATCCAAGTGCACGATGCTATGCCAACGCCCCCTGGAGAGCATTCACATGGACCTGTGCATTGCTGCAGGAAACCAACACGCAACCATGGGGCAATCTCAAGGAGGCCGTCCAAGGGTCCCTAGAGCTTGCAGAGGCCGTGGACATCCAACAACTCCCCGGCTTGAGACCGATGTGGAAGAAACATGACCTCAACATTGAAGGAGATGCCAACCACTTTGTCAACACTTTGTGGAATGTCTCCCAAACCAGAGCATTCCAAAACAGATTTGCTGAGATCCAACCAGGAGGCTACTTGACTGACCACATTCAACAGCCAATCCTGGTTCCGTTTCCTGAGGACTGGCCAGAGGTCTCCAACCTCCAGGATCTCTTCAATGGATGTGCAAATATGGTCTAGGCCAATACCTGGTGAACGACAAGCCGGTGCTGGTGAGCCACATCACCAGGAATACCACAGTGGATGGCACACCCACCAAGCACAGCAAACTCTTGAACACCTATGGCACTTTCACAGTGCCACGTTCACTGGATGGATTTGCCAGATCATCCTCTGAGTTTGTGCCAGCTGCTTTGATTTGTCATCAAGGCCCTAGCCACAACACAGGCCACTACTTTGCCATTCTCATATACCGTGATTTGATGTGGATTGCAGATGATGGCAAGCCTCCTATCCACCTGGAGCATTTGACTCCACAGCTGGCTAGCCAAGTCACTCAGGTGTGGGCTGTTCACATTGACACCTTCAAGACAACCCAACAGGTGCTGCGCTCCTTGCCACCTCCAGAAGAGCCAGACTTCGATCCTCCTCTGCATCCCAGTCCGGACAAAAGAAGACTTGAACAGCAGCGCAACAACCTGCATTTCTACACCCTGGTGGAAACACACCTCGATCCACAGCAGCATCAACAGACATGCCAATACTTCTCCATCAGGGGAAGAACTGCCTTTGGGACACCTGCACAGGCCAATGAAAGCAACGCAGGATCACATGGCGGCATTCTGGTGCTAGGAGATCCTTCCTGTGGTTTGACACCTTTGGAGTCCTACACGAACCAGGGCTGTGGTTTTCAGGCATTCCTCTGGCAGGCCACGGAGTGCACGATCCTTGTTGCAGGCACCTATATGAAGACGGGTGAAACACTTCAGAGTGATGTCAATGCCACGATTCTTGCCCGTCTCTTGGCTTTGGTCCAGGCCACAAATCACCCCTTTGTGCTGTTAGGGGTCATCGACTACGCCCTGATCCACACCAGCCTGGCCAGCGCAACTTCACTCACCACGGAGTGGGCCATACCCTGGCGGCCACACGCTCTCCTCACGTACCACTTCAATATTGAAGAGGCCACCAAAGAGTACAGGCAGATCCAGTACTTCCCGCCTTTGCCGGCCACACCGGATATCGAATTCCGGCCATGGACCACATACAAATCCACAGCCTATGAGCTTGAACTCTATGGCAACCCGGCCAATGACACAGCCCAACAATGGGCGGACTGGCTTTCATGCACCGAGCAATACCTCCTCCAGCACCCGTGGGCTGCTCAGGGCCGTGGCTCCAACCTCAGGGCCAGCCACAAACCATTGACACCCAGCACCAACGTCACAACATGGAAACGAGGACGTCCAGCCTTTTGGGAACAACTGAGGGCCAGATTCCAGTTGGCGCTCAAAGCAAGTACGAGGCCCTACCAAAGGCTTCATGCAGGCCATCGCTGATGTCTCCAAGCATTGGGCGGGCACACCGACATGGGGCCAATTCCTGGACACATGCCACCGCTGGCATCATTACAAAGACAGCCACGCTGCAGACCTGGTCAGCCATACCATTGACCACCAGCTTCAACTAGCCCAACAAGCAGCCAATGATGAAAACCATCTCCAGTGCAAAGCATGGCTGCAACAAGGTTACACCAAAGTGGCTTGGGAAAGACCCTACCGAAATCTGCCTCCAGATGAACGGATGACCCAAAGACTCAAGGATTGGGGGCAAACACTGGCCAGGCAGCAGGGACAGCAGTTAGAGCCGCTCACCTTCAGCCAGCTATCCTGGGCTCTCCGCCATCTTCCTGACAAGGCCTGTGGACCTGATGCAGTGACGGCCCAACTGCTACGCACAGCCCCACCGCTTGCCGTCAAGGCCCTCCTCAAACTATACCAGATATGGAGGAGAAGGTCCAGTTGCCCACCCAGCAACAAATGCACATGGTCGTTATGCTCCCAAAGAATGCGGCCAAAGAGAGACCTATCACACTAACATCCTTGCTGTACCGAGTCTGGTGTCGCCTCCGCAAGCCCTTGCTAGATGAGTGGCAGAAGCAGCTCCCAGATACCATGAACCACGACAGGGCCAGACCAGGGGCACATGTGCTCTATGTGGCACTTGGGCGGCTTTTGAGGCAGGAAGTCCACAGAGCCATTGGACGTCATATGGAGTGACCTGTTTGATGGACATGTCAACCTTCTACGACACCATCAATTTGCAACAGCTCCAGGTCGAGGCCCTCAAACTGAATTACCCACCGCTGATGCTTGAGATGGCAATGCAAGTGTACCATGGCCCCAAGGCCATTGTAGCAGAACAAGAGATGACACCCTTCTTCACGGTGACCAATGGAGTCCCTGCAGGTTGCCCTCAGGCACCCTTACTTGCCAAAGCCGTACTGGCACCAGCGTCAACCTTGGCAACAACTCCATCCAGCCATCCATCTCTCCAGCTGGGTAGATGATGTGGGCTTTGACACCGCCAGCCGCACACCCCTCCAAGCAGCTCAAGCCTCAGTAGCAGCCTATCGAGATCTTCATGCACGACTTCTTCAACTGGGCCTGCAAGTGAATCCCAAGAAAGCGGCCTTTGTAGCCACTGACAAGGCCACCGAGAAAGAACTCAGAAGCCTGCTGCGTGAAGATGACCCTCAAGTCACACCAGTCGAAGAATTCCGGTCATGAAGCAGCGAATTCACAAAGCCAATGCCCGGAAAGTCAAACTGCGGAGTTTGAAGATTCCTGCGCCTTCATCGAGGTGGCGTCCAACCCGTAGCCTTGTGGGGTGTTGAAAGTCAAGGCCTGGCACCACGCTACCGTGCTGCTTTAAGAATTGGCATGGGCAAAACACTTGGGACACCACGCAGGAGGGCTCCTAGGTGTGGTCTACGACCTCCATGCCAAACGATACATTGACCCCAGTGACCAAGTCCTGATCCAGCACATCAAAGCCATCCACCACCTCATCAATGCCTGGCCCCCGGACCAACTGCCAGCGTTGGAGCAAGCATGGAACCAGACATACCAACAGCTCCAGGAGAAAAAGTACCCCTGCTACACTGTTCGTGGATCCCTGGCTGCCACCATTGTCTACCTCCTGGCGGCCGTCTGAGCTGCTCCACTGGGTCCGACCTGAAACCAAGCTCCTACTGAGCCATGAACTCCGCATTCAGCAGCCGTGGTGGCAGCTTGAACGCATCCTCGCACAAGAAGCCCAATGGCAACGAACCTCAAGGATGGCCAGCAACCTCCACTATCAAGACCTGCTGACGGGCTTGGACTGGCACACATACCGGCAGGTCAGGAAGCAGCTCAAACAGCAACAACAACACCAGGCAGCCCTCCATTATCGTGATGCGCAACACACCAAGGTCTGCCCGCTGTGCCAGGTGCCGGCAACGCCAAAGCACATCCTGTGGCTGTGCAAATGGCGCAAAACTCAACAACATGCACCAATGCCGCCAGAATGGATGAACCGGCTCACCAGCCAGGAAGAAGAGCCTTTGTGGGCACATGGATGGATTCCTCTTCAACCACAAGATGCCCGCACCCAACAGCATCTGCTCCAAGGCCATGGATGTTGGGCTGGATTGCCAATCATTCCCAACCAACAGCACACAGGATGGGCCTTCGCCTTGGATGCCACTCCTTCCAGCTATGACCTCAGAAGCCAAATGTGGATCTTTGGCCTATGTGCGCGCACCATGAACCTGAGACAACTGCACAGGCTCGGCACTATCACTGGAGTGACTATTGGGGCCCAAACAAAGTCCGCGCACTTTTGAGCGGACTTGTGGCTCTGTCACGCCACACTGCTGATTCTGTTAGGGTCATTGTGCAATTGGCATCGGTCTGGGAAGCATGGCACCACGCCAAACACCGCCTCCCGTACATGGACATTCTTGCTGAAGTACCACCCCAAGACTTTCAACGAGTCACGGTACTTTACATCAGCAAGAACACCAGAACCCCGCCGCAGGCAGCGCGACTCTGCCTTAGCAGCCTGGGAGAGGGCTAAAACCATCCACGATCCGAAGCAAGAAGAATGGCAGGAGATCCTTGATCAGGACCGCAAGCAGATCTAGGACCATGCAGTCAACAGGTTGAGCAAGATCTTTGCTGACACCCAACACTATGTGCACCAGAAGGCACCACGACGCCAAGGCAGGCAGACAAAGCAATACAAAAAAGAACTTGTCAACAGATGCCGCCAACCGTGGGATCCCACACACCACCACTGGGAGCAGCATCAACGGAGCGGATACCAATGCCGTAGATGCGGACAGCGCATGCACCAAAGTTTGACAACTGAAGTGCTTGAAGCAAGGCTGACAGAGGTGTGCCCACAGAGTGTGTTTGAAGCAGTGGCAACCCCTGCAGAGACGGCAACACCATTGCCCAAGAAACTCACCCGAGCGCAGCAAATCAAGGCCATCTTGGACAAACAGCCGGAACAGCCAGCGCCAGGCCAACATCAGCTAGCCGAAACAACTGGCTACCTGAAATGCTTGGTTTGTGGCATCAACATCCACAAACGTGTCAATGAGGATGCCTTCAACAGCTGCATCCAAAGTCCATGTGTCAACCAGGCCTTCACGGCTGCACATGAAGGGCACCCCAGTCACGCCCTTTGGCAGATTGGGGAAAAGGTCAAGTGCACACTGTGTGGGACTCACTGGAACCTCGACAGCCACCTCCGCATCATAGCGACCCAGGCTTTTCACAAAGCTTGTAAAGGAGCTGGGGGCAAAAACACACCGCCCATCAGCACCTTCTTCAACAAGAAGCCGGCCACCTCCAGCAGCCACAGCTCAGAGCCCTCTCACCAAGAGGATGCAACAGCCTCAGGACCAACACCACGGCGCCTGAACTTCCCTACGGCCCTGGATGACAAAGAGCAGGAGGCACTCTCCCTAGGCATGTCTGCGTTGGCCATGACACCCTGCCTACCAGCAGACTTAGGCGAGGAGGACAATGTGCAGAACATAGAAGTGGACTACTTCTAGAATTTCCAAGGCACCTCACCACCACAGGCACCTTCTGAGAAGCGGCCACTGAGGCAAATGCCAACCGACACTGGCCACCACGGCCTGAGCCCTCTGCACCTCTAGGAAAAATACACACATACATACATACATACATACATACATACATACATACATACATACATACACACATACATACACTTCGGCCGCCAAGTGCTTGAATGGTACTGGACGAGAGACAGTGGCATTCACATCTTTGCTGAAACTCACTTGGACCCACAGAAACACTATGAAACCTGCCAATACTTCACAATTCGTGGACGCACAGCTTTTGGTACACCGGCTGAGCCCAACCAAGACCACACTGGCACTCATGGAGGTCTCTTGGTGATTGCAGACCCTGCAAGCGGAGTCACACAGTTCGAAGCCTATACTGTTCAGGGCTGTGGGTTTCAGAGCTTCGTTTGGCAGGCTACGGAAACAACGATATTGGTCATTGGCTTGTACTTTCGAACAGGAGAAACCTTGCAGAGTGAGACAAATGCTGCCATCATGGCCAAGCTTCTGGCTTTGCCCACTCACACCACACATCCATATGTGTGCATCGGGGATTGGCAGAATCCGCCAAACTCTCTAGCTGGCACTGTCCTCTCCTCCAAGTTTCACTTTTTACTTTGGGATTCTGGCACCAGATCACAGTGTCCTTTCAGGCAACACCATTGACTATGCCATTCTCCACAACACCCTGGCGGGAACTACATCCCTTCTCACTGAATGGTCAATTCCGTGGAGACCACATGCACTACTAAAGCTGAAGTTCGACATCGAAGCTGCTACCAAGGAGTATAGACAGATGCCATACTTCCCACCACTGCCAAAGGTTCCCGACATTGACTTCAGACCTTGGACCACCTATCAATCCCAGGCACATGTGGTTGAGCTCTACGGCAATCCACCAAACCAACCAGCGCAAGCTCGGGCTCACTGGCTGTCCAAAACTGAGCAGTACCTCCTCCAGGAGAACCCCTGGGCGGCCCAAGGGCGTGGCTACCAGCTGCAGGTTGTCGCGAAGCCTTTTTAGTACCTCAAGCCAAAGCTTACACCTGGCGCAAAGGGCGGCCAGCATTTTGGGACCAACTACGAGCGGTCCTACATCTTGCACTACAACAACCGGTGACCACCCACTGGCCCTGTCAACGGTTTCATGCAGGGGAGGATACGCCATGCACACAGGCA
Organism: Durusdinium trenchii; assembly: GCA_963970005.1. Lineage (NCBI taxonomy): Eukaryota > Dinophyceae > Suessiales > Symbiodiniaceae > Durusdinium > Durusdinium trenchii. Next base: position 242,594 of record CAXAMN010003448.1, read on the forward strand.
CTGGGTTGGGGCTCCAACATGGGGGCAGTTTCTCGATACGTGTCATCATGGGCATCGATATCGTGATCCTCATGCTGCTGAACTGCTGCTCCAGACAATCGGACATCAGCTACAAGAGGCACAACAGCAGGCCAATGAGGAAACCTCTTTGCAGTATCGACAATGGCTACAAGAAGGCTATCAAAAAGGCCTGAAAGGACTCTTCAGGAGTTTGAAGAGCAGCGAACTGGCATGGGAGAGACCGTATCGAATGACACCAATGCCCCAGCGAATGGATCAACGACTGGCTGATTGGGGAGGCCTGTGGAAGATCAGACAAGACAATACACCAAGTCCGAGGCCCAGCCTTCAACAAGCAGCACAACAGCAAGCATCCACCCTTGCGCCTTTGACCCAAGGGATGCTACAGCGGGTTCTTAAAGCACTCCCTGACAGAGCCAGTGGACCTGATGCGGTCTCAACGCAAATGCTAAAAAGCATTCCACCGTTGGCATTGACTCCTCTGCTACAGCTCTTGCAAACCATGGAGAACACAGCAGAGCTTCCAACTCAGCTACAAATGCATCTGGTCGTCATGCTGCCAAAGAATCAGAAGCTGGCGAGACCCGTCACGCTCACATCCACCCTCTGGCGTGTCTGGTGCCGTCTAAGGAAGCCGCTCCTGGACAGATGGCAGCAACAACTCCCGCAGAGCATGAACCACGATAAAGCTCGACCAGGTGCCAATGTACTACACGTAGCACTGGAGCGACTACTACGACAGGAAGTCACCAAGGCAAGAAAGCACCACGGCGTCACTGTGTTGATGGACATGTCCACCTTCTACGACACCATCCATCTTGCCAGATTGCAGGAGGAAGCGCTCAAGCTCGAGTACCCGCCACTCCGTTTGGAACTGGCCATGCAAGTGTACTGTGGACCCAAGGCCATCAGGCTCCTCTCCTGGCTAAGGCAGTTCTGGCGCCTGCGCTGAAAGAACAACGCCCAAAAGCCAATTTGTCCAGCTGGGTTGATGACGTCGGCTTTAATCACTGGACCATCCGCCCTGCAAGTGGCGCAGCAAGGAGTTGAGGCCTATCGAGATCTTCATCGTTGAGTGACCAACTTGGGTCTGAAAGTCAATCCCAAGAAAACGGCCTTTATAGCCACAGATCGAGACACTGAACATGCACTCAAGGGCTTACTCCAGGACCACGAACCACCGATCTCCACTGTGACGCGAGATTTGGGAGTTGATCATCAAGCGGCCCGTCGACGGAGGATCCCTGTTTTACGTCAACGGTTTCAAAAAGCCAAGCAAAGGAAGCTCAAACTGAGGACCTTGAAGATACCGGCCTTGAAAATACGGCTCCGCCTTCACAAAGGGGGCATCCAACCAGTGGCACTCTGGGGCATTGAAGCACAGGGACTTGCGCCACGCTGCATCATTCAGGTGGGCTTCTTGACAGCACCTATGATCTGCACAGCAACAAGTACATCGACCCGGGTGACCAAGTCATTTTGCACCACATCAAGGCCATTCACACTCTCTTTCACAACTGGCCAACAGACCAGATCCAGCACCTTGAGCAAGCATGGACAGAGATCTCCCACCAACTCAGCCAGCGACAACATCCATGGTATGTGGTGAAAGGTCCCATGGCAGCAGCCATTGCTTACATGAGGGAGTGGCAATGGCAAGTCCATGACATCCATAGATGGCATCGACCCAGTGGACCCTAGTTGAGGCTGAGCTCACCCTGCAAGATCCTTGGTGGAAACTCGAACGTACCTTGCTCATGGAGGCCAAGGCACAACGAACAGCAAGACTTGCCAGCAAAGAGCACCGCCAACATCTTGTTGCAGGACTAGACTGGCGCACTTACAGACAGGTGATCCGCACCATTCCAGGTGAGCGCAGACCACATTTGCGGATCTGGACACAGGCAGCCATCCACTTCAAGGAGGATGGCAAGCCCAAGATGTGCCCCATTTGCAAAGTCCCTGCGACCCACAAAGCACATTTTGTGGTTGTGCAAATGGCACCAAACCCAGCAACACAAGCCAATGCCACCAGATTGGGCTGAGCGTATCCTATGTGAAGATGAAACCCCTCTCTGGACAGCTGGCTGGATCCCGCTTGAGCCTCAAGAGAACAAACAGATGCCGCAACCCTACCAGGGACATGGAGCGTGGCAAGATCTGCAACCTCTTGCACCCCATCAACATCAAGGGTGGGCCTTCACCCTAGATGCCACACCATCGAGCTATGATCAGCGAGATCAGCTCTGGATCTTCGGCCTCTGCGTGCGCCATTTGACCCTGGGGCAATTGCAAAGACTCGGGGCCATCACAGGCGCACCAAATCCTCCTCACACCAAAGCCAGAGCGCTCATGGAAGGACTGGTTGCCTTGGCCAAGCACACCACTACGGCAGTGCGCGTCATCGTACAGCTGGTCAGTGTGTGGGAGGCATGGACACAGCCCAAACATCGAGGACCGTTCCATGACCAGCTTGAGCACCTCACAGAGCATGACTTCCACAGGGTAATGGCCCTCTATGTTTCCAGGAACACCAGGTCACCCGAAGCGCCAGGCAGTGAACCACAGCTCCGCAGACGGCAGAGAGATGCAGCCTTAGCTGCCTGGGAGAGGGCCAAACAACACCAGGACCACAAGCGCACAGAATGGCAGCGGGTTTTAGATGAAGACCACAAGCTCATCTACACCCATGCCATAAACCGCCTGGCCAAGATCTACAGTGATAAAGACCACTACATACACCAAAAGCCACCCAGGCACCAAGGCAAGCAAACAAAGCAATACAAGAAGCAGCTCATTGCTAAGTGCAGCAAACCCTGGTCGGCTCCATCTCACCGCTGGGCGCCACATAGAAGTGGACATCAATGTGGTGCATGTGGAGTACGAGTTAGGCACTGACAGTGCAAGTCATTGAGGAGCGCCTCAATGAAGAATGTCCCCAACTCAGCATTGAGGACCAAATACCGGCGCCGAGAAACCGCACCAGCCCATGCCAAAGAAATTGACCAGAACCCAGGTCATCAAACACCTCCTGCACCAACAGCAAGAGGTGAAGCCGCCACCACAGCAGCATGAGCTTGAAGAAACTGCTGGACACCTACGGTGTGTGAGGTGTGGCACCAACGTCCACAAGAGAAGCAACGAACAAGTCTTTCAGGCCTTCGTTCAAGGACAATGCCTTGATCAGCCATGGCCACACAAGTCATGCACTGTGGCAAAAGGGCAGTAAAGTCGCATGCACACAGTGTGGCACCACCCTGCATCTGGATGGCCAACAGCGGCTCATCCTCACAGCAGCTGTCAAAAAGCCCTGCAAAGGCTCAGGCAGCAACCAGCTCTACACCGCTGACGGAAATCTTTAGGAAACAGCTAGAGCAAGCATCACAGCACGGCTCACCGGATTCCTCTGGTGACAACAGTCAACTGGCACCACAGGATTCTCAGGCCTTGCAAGAACAGGTCAAGAAACCAAAACTTGACCACAGGCGGACAACTCTGTCCAGCACAGAAGAGCACCCAAGGCCTACACCACGGAGATTGACCTGGACCTACAGGAACAAGGCTCCAAGGCCGCCGCAGCTGCTTTGGCCATGAACCCCAGCCAAGTGGCAGCACAGGCGCCAAACAGTAGCTCAAGTAGAGCCACCGACACACCAAGGATGAGACTGCCAGCCAGCCAAGTCCAGACAGTGAACCTGATGACCACTCGTTCAATGTCGACTACTTCTGAGCACAGGCAGCACGGATCTGAGTCACCAGCCCTAGCAAACCGGCCAAAAAGGCCCACGAAGCAAACACTTCAGAAGAAAAAAATACATACATACATACATACATACAAATACATATGTATACATATATATATTTTCAATACATACATACACTGTAGTCACACGTTTCCGTCGTTTTCTGACAGCTTCATATTGACCCGCTCAATAATTTGTCAGGCTTTCACCAGCACACCTGGCCGTTCCAGCTGCAAGATACACCAGCAGGGAACGATCCTTACTTTAAGGCCTGAGATGGTGTTGTTCGATGCAAAACAGGACTTGTTACTTGTCGCACAAGCAAAGTAAGAACATGCAGATCATGTCGGAACATACAAGTATTGCAACATTGTTTCCTTTTTTCTCCCTTCAATAGATCCCAATGACCCCTATATAATTGTTTAGGCTGGTGACTGGCACGACACCTACCAGAATGTGCTAGACTCCAAGGCTCGTGTCCGATTCAGCACTGTGGACTTCTCAGGACCTGAGGTGGTGCTTTGGATGCATAGCACAGCCGTAGCCGCCGTAGCATGTTTTTTTGTATGTTCTGGTTTGAGTCTGAGTCTTGTTGGTTTTGTCGGTACCTCCACCAGCTGCCACAGTGAACGCACACGAAACCCATTGCAACGTGTTTGAGGTGCATTGCCACGCTCTTTCTCACTCGGACAGAGCTTCAATGATTGAGCGTCCCTAGTTTATCCTAGTTTCATTTTGTTTCACGAGTGCTCATCAAACCAATGGTTGCATGTGTTGCGTTTGAAAGACTTCCAGGATCAGGGCATGATCGGTGCCGAAATAGTCGCAGGCAACTGGGGTTGATATATATATATATATGTCTAAGCATCAAATGATTCCGATTGTTGCAGGTCATGGGCGCGAAGCTTGCGCTTGCGATCTGTTGGGCGAGGCCAGGATCAGTGCCTTCAGGATCTCCTCAATACGGGTTTGCCAAGGAGAAAACCATCGCCCTCTCTGCAGATGAGCGCAGTGGCTTGTCTGTGAATTGGCTGAGACTCGCAAGTATTCTTTACATGATCCACAGAACAAAGAATCAGTATCAAACTATCCACAATCGATCTCCCCAATGACAAATGCTGGATCCAAGGCCAGAGCCTCTTGATGGACAAAAGCTTAGTCGTTACTAGGTCACGTGGACATGGTTCTTCCGAAAGGGCCGCACATAGACTCTTTGGCTGCCGAGGTAACCGGCATCCTTTTTGTTGCAATGCTGCTCCTAGTAGTTGCTATTGCAAGACAGGCAAGGTCGGAGTGAGTGAGACATCCACTTGCTTCCTCTGAAAGAGGAAGTTCTCACATTCTTCAGGTACTTGGCATCAGCCGGTCCTACTTTGCAGAGGGCTATGCAACCTTGGCGGATGGACCTGACGCTGCTTGAGCCACAGACAGCCTCTTTCAGCAGGCGTGGAAACATGCAAGTTTCATCAAAGATGCTGCTGACAGCTTGTTCAGGCACCAATTCAAGAAAGACACCTTCAAGGGTGCGTTCGTGCGGTGGACAGGCCTGCCACAGCCCACTTGCCTTTGGAGCCAACATGTTCTTTTTGCGAGGGGTGCAGATCGTGCGAGTTGTGCGTACCAAGGCCCTGAGGCACTTTCCTTGGGACCAACGGCCATGGCACTGGCAATTGCACAGTTTTTCGCGCCAATTTTCGCTGCGCCTAATGGACGCGTCGCCACAGCATTGGACAGTGACAGAGGGGATGATAGGCTCTCGCTTTTGTCTATAACTTTCTGTACAGGATTGCCTGGAACATGGCCAAATTGGCTTGGGCTGGTTTCCTAATCTTCTTTTCTTTGCATGTGGTGGGCAGCCGGCAAAAACCCTTGTATATAGCTTGTGTCAGAGTATGTTGTTTTCAAAACTGATCCTTTGAAAGATCGTTCACTTAAACTTGTTGTAGTTGGAAGGCTGGAGCCTTATTCACAGTTCAGAAGTCGGAGGCTGGTGGCATTCCACGTAGCAGATTCCAAATGTACTTGTCAGCGTATGACAGATCATACATATTTGATTTTCACTTTTGTTTGCGGGAGGTCACGGATGTTTTTCTTTTGCTATTTCAACGCATGTTGTGATGCCAAGATTTGGTTTGCAGCCTTGAGGGGGAGTCACCTCATGTTGGCCACTGCGCTCCCGGCCTTGAGTGGCGCATGAAAACAGGCCAATTTGTTTCACCACATGAGTCGAATTAAACAAATGCTGAATTTTGATTGATTAATTCATTTTTTGTTTGTTTCACCAATCATTTGGACGTGACTTTCATTGTCTTCGCAGGCGACCTTCATGTCCGTGGTAAGGGCCTGTTTTCCAAGTATTGGGGGCGGCCCCGTAGCACGCAAGAGGCATCTTTGTGGCGGTTGTCATTCTTATTCCATTTTCAGCTTCACCTGCAAGAGGGCACTTTTTTGTCAGGCTTTCGATGAGGCTCTGACCGATTCACCTACAGAGTTTGATGACAAGTGTCACGCCTTGCTTGCCAAACGGACAGGACGGCTTTTTCTGCAAGACCGGCCATCGTGCGAAGGGCGTTGAGGCAATACTATTTGGGAAGGTCTTAAAACATCTTAAAACAAAGAGAGGGAGCAAGAAGGCGTTTGGGTCATCTTACTAGGGCCCCTTTAAATAGGGGCCTTCAAAAGCACAAGGTGGCATGAGTCTGTTAGGCGGATGCGATCCTTCCACTTCCAGCTCTTAGTGATCGACTGCTTGATGAGGTTTGTGCGTCGATTTGTTTTGTCATTACAGGTTTGATATGGTTTGATATTGTTCCAACAGAAGCAGAACAGCAGAACCAAACAGAGTTAGAGTTGTCAGGGTCACTTGGCCAGGAAGCCAATCAACATCTCACTAAGACGCCAAATGCAGACTTTTCGTCCGCCTGACCTGTTACATTGTGGCGCAGTTTGGATCAGTGCTCACAGCCACTGTGTGCAGGGGTCCCTTCATGCGGGCCGATTGGAAGAACAGAAAAGTACGAATCAGGACCTACCAATACTGGAAGGTGCACATTCAGATGCCTGCAGACATTGCACAGATCCTTTCCAAAGTTGAGGCTAATTGGGGTGGGGTGCTTGTCACCAAAAAGCACAATCCAGGAAAAGAGGCCGGTCCTCCGCTCAAGTAATTGTCCTTATATCACATTTATATAAATCACATTTATATAATTTATATACTGTAGATTCATCCAACCAACAATCCAGATCTTTCAGATTCATTCATGACTTTGTTTGGAGGTCTACAAAGGAAAATACAAGTGACCGGCACTGGTTGCTCGTTGCGCAGATCATTCGCTTCCCAGCGAAAAGTCGGTATTCCATGCAGTTGTGAAGTTCGTTCGTTGAATGTTAAGGATTGATTTGGATTAATTCTGCAGCATTTGGTTCAATTAAGTTGCTGTTTTTTTCTTCCAATCAGTCTTCCTTTTGTACTCTCCACCTTGGTCGAAACTTGGACCTTGCAAGCGAAAAAGATTGCCATGACCTCAGACGAAACAGGGGAATGACAAGACTGGACCGGACATAGAAATTTGCTTCCACACAGTTGCCGAGGCGCTTGCCTTGAGATGGTCATGCTTGTCCAACTGATCACACTCACAACTCCGGATTCTTAGAATCACAGTTGCTCCGTTGCTGCAATTGACCACTCTCACAACTTTGAATTGTTCAGCCACGCAATTCTCACATTGCACAGAATGTACAACGCCATTACTGTATCACTTCCGCATAGCCATGGTATTGCCACAAGAAGTTCTTTGGAGGTGTTGGTTGATTCGTCTTCAAAGTTTCTTTCGGGGAGCATCCTCTGGCACTGCCTGCCCCCAGCCAGGACAGCCGGGTATGAAAGCTGATGTCAGGGTCTCAATCTGATGCAACGATATCAGTGCTCTCCCGCGTCAAGTCTTGAGACCCAAGTGGCCAAAGCAACTCAACGAGTTTGTCACAGTGTAGCAGCCTGTAGCACTGTATGTTCAGAAAACTGCAAAGGGCCTTTTGATGTGAAGCCAGGCACAGCGGGCACGGGCCCAAGGCCAAGCCAGACCATGGTCCTCCAGAAGGCAGGGCGTGAAGGTGTGACACCATGAGGTGCTTTCTTTTCACCGCTTGAAGGCCTTCCCAGCCATCCGAACGCGAACGGACACCAACACCAGCCAGATCCTTTGACGAAATTGAACAAAGAGAAAAACAAACGAGAAGGCAGGGCACCCTTTGAAGGGACACTATTATACAAATACATCAAACCAAGGCAAAGGGTTTGCAGAGAGACTCAGGTGACCCGACCTGGTTCTGCAGCGCTGGCTTCTCAGAGGCAGATTCCACATCCAAAGAATTTGTAAGTTGGTGTGAATGGAGCAACCCGAAGCAACCAAACTAGGGTTTCGAAAGCCTGAAAGTCCAAGGTATTGGAATAGAAGCGATGCTGTTGTATGTACTTTAGTAGGAGCTTGAATATCCTCACGTAATTTTGAGCATGTATGTGCATGTTCCGAGGTTTTGTGCACACCTGGATTTGTGTGATGCATGTCTTTTTTTTGTATTCTTGTTTGGATTCTTGTGGGAAAGCCACCAGCCTACTATGTCCAGGTGTGCACCTCAGCCTTAGGATAGTAATGTAATACTTGCAAACAACCTTCATTCAAGGCTCAACAGTTGAATTCGTTTGTAATCTTTTGGATTGTTATCCACTATTCTAAGTGTTTTGCGTTTGCACAAGTCACTGTCACAGGTTGGTGAGATTTCTTGAAGTACCGCACTTCTCTTTCACCATTGCTGCAACAAAAGCTGCTTGCATGTTCAATCACACGACCATTTTGAACCCAATTTCCCATGTAGAGGCACCGGTTTCGGGAGGGCTTGGAAAGTGTAGAGCGATATGGCATTCATGAAGAGCTCGATTCACTTCCAATGAGCCAGCTAGAGGAATGATGAGCAATGTGCGTTTGCATTTAAAGCAATTTGCTGAATGCCAGTTTGAAGGTTTGCAAGTGAAGCAGCTCTAATGCATCTCACGGGCATATACGAACACGCTTATAGGTTAGGTTCAGCAGAAGCTATGAACTTCTCAATTTCTTAGCTTGATGCTTTGACCAAGGCCCTGGACTAGCAGTCCTGACCCGTGCTGATCTCGGGATCAAAATCCACACGCATCTCAAAGTGAGCCATGACTTAAAAGCCTCTACGAGACAAAAGAGAAGAAGAAGAAGAAGAAGAAGTTAAGAATAACAATAAGTTAAGAAGAAGACACATAAGTTAAGAAGAAGAGAAGAAGTGCTGGGCAATGTGCTCTGCAGGTCCACTCCCCGACTGGGTTCTCCGTTGCTGTGGTCGTCTCAGTTGGCCACGTTTCTGCCTAGGGACTGAAAGCCGGACCCACTTTTCTGGCATTTTTGGACTCCACGACGCTTGGTCATGTCATCACATCATGGTGTTGGGTGGGGGGTGGGGGGGTGGGGTGAGGGTCAAATTCCCCGTAGTGGAGTGTAATGCACGGTATCCCTGGATTCAACTCACAGTCCAACAAGGTTCACAAGAGCGAGTGCGCGAAGGCGATCGAGCGGCTGTTTTCGCATGCGCATACCTTGAGCCAAATGCTATGGCTATGGCATGTCAATGCATTGCGTAAGAGCATATCTCAAGATACTGCAACCAAGTTGAAGCAATAGCGTAAACGGGGGCCCCAAAAAAGAAAGCATGGGGGTGTTGTAATTTCGCTTGTGTTTTCACATACGTCTCATGAGCATGAAGGCTCAAGACGTAGCCACGGTGTGTGCTTTAGGTTTGTTGTTTGGGTTGTCGGGTGTTCCTTGTCCTCCTTGTTGTTTGTATTTTCTTCCTTTGTGGTGTACGTAGATGGTTTAACTCGTGATTGTTCTGACCCTTTAGTTTCTTTTGTTCACGAAACAGTTTTGGGTTCAGATCGTGGCTGGGTAAACTCGGAGCAGGTGTTAGAAACTCGTCCTTTCGTTGTTCACACTTTCGTGCAATGTGTGGTTGAGATTTTCTTTTTCGAAAAGACAGAAGCTAACTATCTAACTCCTTTTCTGTTGGTGACTGTTGCTGTTGAGTTGGCGTTTGTTGCGTAGTTGTAGCAGCTCCATGTCGGATGGGTGCGCCGCCGTTGATTTACTCGATGGTGGCATCGATGAAAAATACTTTCACTCGGAGCCTGACGAGGGACAGCTAGTTACACAAAAACGGGCAACTTGAGGTGTCGCGAAAAATGTTTCCCGAAAGCATTGCGAAGGGTTCTTCCGGAAAATCTCTTGAACACTGACACTTCTACACTTACACTCACACACTGACACTTCCACACTTGCGCTTGAACACTGACATTTCGACACGTACACTTGAACACTTACGCTTCCACACTTACACTTGAACATGAACATGAAGACTTGCGCGTCTATACGTATCCAAGTGTAGTGCAAGTGTGAGTATGGAAAACTTGCGCAGGAGATGTCCTAATGAAAAACATTTCCCCACTTTATAAATTCTCTCTTAAAGGCGGAGGGTGGGACGAACAGCGTCAACCGAAAATGCAACCCTCTGCGGAGATCGTGCGCGTCGTGTGCGCGAAATGCAGGCGAGAGTGCGATTTGGCCTGTTCCCGCGCAACCCTCTGCGGAGATCGTGCGTGTCGAGTGCGCGAAATGCAGGCGAGAGTGCGATTTGGCCCGTTCCCGTGCAACCCTCTGCGGAGATCGTGCGTGTCGAGTGCGCGAACTGCAGGCGATTGGTGCGGTCCGCGTGCAACCCTCGGCGGAGATCGTGCGTGTCGCGTGCGCGAAATGCAGGCGGGAGTGCGATTTGTCCGGTGCGCGCGCAACCCTCTGCGGAGATCGTGCGTGTGGAGTGCGCGAAATGCAGGCGAGAGTGCGATTTGTCACATGCCCGCGCAACCGTCTGCGGAGATCGTGCGTGTCGAGTGCGCGAAATGCAGGCGAGAGTGCGACTTGTCACATACCCGCGCAACCCTCTGCGGAGATCGTGCGTGTCGAGTGCGCGGAATGCAGGCGAGAGTGCGATTGGTTCTGCGCGCGGACAACCCTCTGCGGAGATCGCGCGGGTCGAGTGCGCGAGATGCAGGCGAGAGTGCGATGTGTTATGCGCGCGGGCAACACTCTGCGGAGATCGCGCGTGTCGAGTGCGTGAAATGCAGGCGAGAGCGCGATTTGTCCGATGCGCGCGCAACCCTCTGCGGAGATCGTGCGCGTGGAGTGTGCGAAACGCAGCCGAGAGCGCGATGTGTCCCATGTGCGTGCAACCCTCTGCGGAGATCGCGTGTGTCGAGTACGTGAAATGCAGGCGAGAGTGCGATTTATCCTGCGCGCCGGCAACCCTCTGCGGAGATCGTGCCTTTGTAGTACAACTTTAGTACGCGGAGTATCTGGCGAGCTGGAAGATGAGAACTGG
>CAXAMN010003448.1:254227-280882 GCA_963970005.1 Durusdinium trenchii
GCTTGTGAAACTGTGGTAAAGGTGAAGGTGGTGGCGAACCCTTCGGCACAGGGGTGGACACACACACAGACATAGATACACACACAGAGACCCACACACTGCCTCAACACACTCGACTTAACACTTCACACTGAACACTTAACACATAACTCACACTCTAACTTCACACGTGATGAAAAATGCTTTCGGGCCACTCGTCGTCTAGTTTTATTTAGGCAAAGCGCGTGACAAAACACTGCGTTTACCAATGGAACCTGCAAAGTAGGGTAAGGCTTCCAATCCGTGCGGACGTTTCTGTGTTTGGTCAAGCGGACTATCCAGCCGAGGTATGGCGCAGTAGGCGTGTATTCTGGTGTCCCACCAGACTTGGTGCTTCCTGCAGATGGCCGGCAGGACGGGGAACTTGGAGTCAGTGGTGCTTGGGGTGTCAAAGAGTTCACGTAGCCTCATAAGGCAACAGACAGCATGTTTTCTAAAGCAGATGCAACATATGCAACAAACATACATCTCATTCTACAATAGTAAGCTGCTGAAATTCGGCAAGTATTTCAGATGTTCTGCAAGTTTACCGCATGGACACAGTTGACATTGAACATTCTTCCCAGTCTGGCGCCTTGCGGTTACAAGAAGGTGTTTTTCGCTCCCTTCGTGAGGGACTAAGAGAGGAAACCCGTTGAACAAACAAACTGACTTATTCAGCTTCGCACTTCTGCACTGCAAGTGTTCTGAGGTCCGGACTCTGCAAGGTTTGGGCAGAAAGTCCCAAAGGCGCATTTTTAGAATGTTCAGAAATTGAATCACAGGCGGTGTACGTGAATGGAGGTATTTCTTGCGATTCCCAGTTTGCTTTGGTCACATCATCTTGGCAGGAGGAATTTGATCGCCCATCAACAGCCCCAGCAACAAGAGAGGTGCACAATGGCATAAAATTTGCATAAAGACAAGAAACTGACGGGGCGTTAGGGAGTTTTTTTGGTGCAACAGCGGTGCATTGCTTTGGTGAAGATTTACGAGTGCGCGATGTTAGTAAGTTGTCGTTGGCAAGGCAAAGAAACACTTCACACGCGAAGGAGAGAAATCAAAGATCTTGACATTCAAAGACGACGAACAGTCATGAGTCATGTGCTAATCAGGAAGACACTGAAAGACATGGACCCCGTGCTTCAGTTCTTAAATGGACGTCACTGGAGGTCACTACCCGTTTCTAGAACCCTAGGGTGTTGCTAGTCCGAGGCTTGCGATTAAAGATAGCTAAACAAAAAGAGGAAGAAGAAGCTACTAATAGCTTCTTGTTACTAGTGATAATGCACTTATTGCTAGTAGTGATGCACTTGTTTCTAGATAATAAGAAGAAACGAGAAGAACCACAAGAAGATTCGTCAGTTTGCGAGAGCAATGTCAATTTGCAAGAGGACCACATCACCCCCAGGCTGGTAAAGAGGCGGGACTTGCCACGTTTTATTCACGTTTCTTCAATCTTGATCTTCACCGAGTCGTTTTTTGACTTTGAGTCGTCCTTTCACCCAAAGGACCGTGTTGATGACCGGCCGCAAACTGCACCTGTTACTGGCTCCAAGCATAGGCGTGCAGTGCGACCGAACGTGCGGCACTCTTTCACCACTTTACCAGCATGGGAACAAATGATAGTCGAACTTCCGCGAACACAATCTAAATAATCTCTGTCTTGCATGCTATAGGCCCTGCCATGGACATGCGCTGCATAGATCCCCAAGTTGCACTTCTTTTCTTCTATGAATATGGATGAATATGGCAAGTCACTCACTCAATGCAGCTCCCGCCGAACTTTGCTTAAGAAAAACTGCATCACGTAAGGTTGCAGAAGAGCATGTGTAGGCAAGCTCCTTGGCGCAAGTCCACACTCCAATTGCCTAAGGCAGATGATACACTGCAAGCACAGTGAGATCCATGCATAGATTGACAGTGAGTTTGTACTCTGTTATTGGAAGAATAAATATCAATTATCACCAAAGTATGCCAGGGGCGTTTCTGACTCTGCGCGCAAATCAAGCTGCCGATTTGCAAGTGCCAGTTTTGCACACGGACCTTCAGTGGACAAACTTTGCATCTAGGAAGGAATGGAGGAGCTTTGGATTGGGCTGTGATTCAAGGCAAACCAGCTTGTTCTTGGGGAGTTCTAATTACCACGAAGCAGTAGAGATCAGTAGAGTGTTAAAGGTTCTGGGATTCATGGCGCATCCACCCTTAAATAAAGACAAAGCAGCTGGACATTTGTGATGGAGCGGGTGTTTCGGGAGTGAAACAACATTAAAGCGTTGCAGGCTGTCACGCAGGTCTGAATCAGAGGAAGCTATTCTAGAGTTCGAAGGCGGGTCGTCTTGTCAGCAGTGACACTCGACGGCCGTATCATTTCACATCTCTTTGAAGTGCTCAAGCGAACATTGTGTGTAGGCTTCCTTGAGGGAGATGAGGAGCAGGAGCACTTTGTTGCAGCATCATATCAAGAGTGATTTAGCGTGTGAGTTCTGCCCTCAGCGAGTCCTGGCAGGATGGAGTAACGACATTTAGTCCTGCTGAAAGGCACAGTCGCCAGCCTGGTTGCATCATTGCTTCATCGAGGTTTGCTTTTGGGGTTGGGAATGGCGCTTTGAGCGCTTATGTCTCAAAATGATGCGCAATGGAGGTATGTGCAGCACCTGCATGAACAGGACCAGGCTTGCGAGATAGTCTCACGTCTTAGTCTGACGTACTGTACTTATGCCATGATTGTTTCCAACAGATTTTGTCAAGATTTAGAAATCAAGATTTGCCCTCTAAGGGGGTGTGCAACTTACAGTATCATGCTTTCGGAAGGCTATGGAGCAAGATATGACTGAGGAGAGGAACATACGCGAACAGGCTTTCACCTGATGAGTTCCTTGCATGGAGGGCTCTGATCAGATATCAGATGGAGTTCCTTTTCATCATGTAGTGCGCAATCAAAATGTTTAAGCCTTGCGGAACCACAACAAATGAGGCGGCGGTGCTGTATTATTGGCCTTGCTGTTTCATTTCCATCCGTGCTCCATTGCCAGGCAGTCTCAATGGCTTTGAGGCTAGATATCAATTATTTGGAGTGCTTTTCTGAATCCATTGAACAACATAATTACATCAAACATGCAGCCTTGACCTGCAGCAGTGCTTTACACGGAGTTTGCTGTGGATGCTAGGACCACAGCCTTCAATGCCATGGCATCCAGTCAAATGGCAGTGACACTTCGCCGGGTCAAGCTGCCCTTCTTTAACACGTGACAAGGGAGAGCGCAGCATGTTGGATCCACAACGCTAAAGCAGGTTACACTGTAGCAAGTATCCTATTAATTGCAACATTTACATGAATTTACAGGAAACGTATGTATATAAATGTTACTTAGAACTTGTGGGGAGTCTTATAGGTGCTGAAACGGCTGTGTGCACTACCATGCCAGGTTCCTTGGCGACCTGAGGTGCCACTAAAACCAGGAATGTATAGGAGGATGTACTTGTGGACTTGACTTCTGACAGGTGTTCCTTGCCCTGAAAAAGCAGGCACGAAGATGCTTGCAGCTTTACCTTTGGTTGCGCTGACTCTTCAGGGTCGAATAGGTTTGGCCTTTGTCAGGGTGGAACCGGTTCGTTTCGATTTGTGGAGCACACGGTTCGGGCGGTTCCGGTTTGGTGGTCGGTTTGGGATCCGGCGATTCGGTTCTGTTCGTTTTTTCCGTGTGTGTGTGTCAGTGTGTGTGTGTGTACCCCTTGGAGTCACAGGGATCCTTTTGGATTAGAGATTTCTTTACGTTTTTATTGTTTCACCAGGGGGCCGCCGCGGCCGCTGTGCGAGAGCGGAAGCGGCAAATCATTTGCTTGAGGGAGCTTGACCGAACGAGTCAAAGGGAAGTCACTGCCTGTGGCTTACCAAAACGCGATTCTGCATTGACCATTTACAGCCTGGATTTAGGGAAGCACTCAACTTGATTTTTACAGCAGGGGGATCAGGATCCCTTGGTGTGCCTCATCTAAGAAAGACCGCACCAAGTGGATGTGATATCAGTGCCCGGCCAGCACTGACGTACCTGCCTTTCAATTTGAAGCCTTTTCTGCAGTCCTCTTTTAAGCCTTTATTGAGCTTGTGGCCCTGCTTCCTCTTGAAGACCTCCAGGCTCCGTAGGTTTACTTGACCTTTTCAGGAATTGGGTACTCACATCAGTACGCATTTCTATAAGTGTGTCTCTCGTTAGTGAGAGCCCAGGGTGACCCCGAAGAGTGGCCCGTCGCAGCTTTGAGCTTTAAAGTTTTTGATTTTGGAGGCTTCAAGAATCTGGAGACTTTGGAACTTTGTACCCACCCTGGCTTCTTAGGTTTTTCATTTAGGCGGGCGTGTGGCAAACCGCATCAGCGTCCGTACACAAAATCTCAAGTGTGTCTGACCTCAGAGTCAGCCCAGGGTGAGCCCGAAGAGTGCCCCCTGTGGACCCATCGAACGGGGGTTTGTCGAACGTATCCCCTGCCCGGATACAGAGCAGCTCGCTCACGCCAAAATTACTTGCCAAGACCTGACGCGTAATTGAATTCCAAGTATAGGCAGTCTTCGGACAAGCCATTAGGTGACCACAGCGATCAGAGCAGCCAGCAGCGGCCCCTTTCCCTCTCCCCTCTTCTTTGCTTTTTTTGGGGGGGGAGGGCGGTGTTCCTGGATGCAACACTCAGGTACCCCTCTCTTTTTTGGTGTGTCCCTGGACGCTTGTTTCGTACCTGGGAGCACCTCTCTCGCTCTCTCTCTCTCTCTCCTTATCTTGTCGGTTGTGTCCTTGGACGCTTGAGTCGTAGCTGGGAACACCGTTGTCAGAGCGGAAGCGGCAAATCATTTGCTTGAGGGAGCTTGACCGAACGAGTCAAAGGGAAGTCATTGCCCGTGGCTTACCAAAACGCGATTCTGCATTGACCATTTACAGCCTGGATTTAGGGAAGCGCTCAACTTGATTTTTACAGCAGGGGATCAGGATGCCTTGGGGTGCCTCATACGTACCTGCCTTTCAATTTTAAGCCTTTTCTGCAGTCCTCTTTTAAGCTTTTATTGAGCTTGTGGCCCTGCTTCCTCTTGAAGAGCTCCAGGCTCCGTAGGTTTACTTGACCTTTTCAGGGATTGGGTACTCAGGTTGGCGTGTGCGCATTTCTATAAGTGTGTCTCTCCTTAGTGAGAGCCCAGGGTGGCCCCGAAGGGTGGCCTGTCGCAGCTTTGAGCTTTAAAGTTTTTGCTTTCGGAGGCTTCAAGAACCTGGAGATTTTGATCTTTGGAGACGTTGGAACTTTGTACCCGCCCTGGTTTCTTAGGTTTTTCACTTAGGCCGGCGTGTGGCAAACCGCATCAGCGTCCGTACACAAAATCTCAAGTGTGTGTGTGTGTGTGTGTGTGCGTCGTCGGTTCGCGGTTTCTGTGTGTGTTTTACGGCGGTTCCTGGGGCTGGTGGTTTTGAGGTTTGATTGGACAAAAATGAAAGAATTAGTTTAATTACGAAAGCCAGCCGATAGGCTAGACTGGAGTTGTCGATGGGCGAACGGAGTGAGTATTAGGGGGTGTGCGGAGGGGTGGTCCCCCAGAGGGCAATTTCGGAGGGCGAGCCCAGCGCCTGGTGGGAGAGAGCGAAAAAAACGGTGGGCAGAATGGGATTGATGGTTTTGGGGGTGTTGTGACGCAAGCGATGTAATTGACGGCGAAGAGTGCATCGTTAGCACCATGAGGGGATTAGGAGGCCATGATAGGAAAAGGTTGATAGCGGGCCCGAAAAGTGGTTGGACCGGATCGAGGAAAGGGAGCTGCGCGTCTCTAGTGGCCATTGAAAATGTTCGACCAGAGTGAAAGAGAGGTGTGTGTCTCTCAAGACTCTGTTGTCTGGTGGAAAGGATGTAATCTGTGAGGGCAGGAGAGGGAACAGAATGCGTGAGGAAGGGATTGCAAGGAATGATGAGATCCGTTGAGGGCAGGAGAGGGAACAGAACGCGGTGGGCTAGCTTTGTGAGCGGCATAGTAGCCAGGCGCAAAAGGGCACGCCATATGGGGTGGGAGTTCATGTGGAAGACAGGCGTAGCGGAGGAGGGCGTGGTAGGAAAAGTATTCATGTGGAGGGTAGGCGTAGCGGGGGAGGATGTGAGAGGTGTGGAGCTAACGAGGGAAGCGAGAAGGGCAAGGGACATGTGTGCTCCAGAGGCCATTTAAGCGGTCTGGTAGCTGGGGTGGGGGTGTATGTATTGGGAAACAACGGGATGTGAAAAGTGGTTGGAAGTCTCCCGGACAAGGGAGATGCGCGTCTTCCAACCTCTGTTTTCTTGTGGCTAATTTAATACGAGTCCTTTTTGTGGCTGTCGACTCTTGGGGGCGCCCTTTCTCTATGGTTTAAAGGCCTGTTGACCAGAAGCGACAAGACGTTTTACGTAGGGTGGGAGTTCATGTGGAGGAGGGGCGTCGCGGGGGAGGATGTGATAGGAGCAGAGGTGGGGAGGTTTCCTCGGAAGCGAGAAGTGTGTCGCTCACCTCTGGGTGAGTTGCCACGAAAGGGGCAACACGGCCCATCGAGCAGGTTGTAGACAAGTGCTGTTTGGTGTAATTACCTTAGCTAAGCTATGGAATCTCGTTTCTTCCTTGCTCCGTTAGAGCTCGAGCGCCGGAGCCGTGCGGGTCTGATGGGGCGTGCTGGGGCGGATGGATCGACGCTGGGTATCGCGGACTTTTTGGAAACCTTGGTCGCGCGTCTTTCTGAGAGTTTGCCGGCGCCTTGGCTGTGGTGAGTCTGAGTCTGGGATCGTCCTCCAAGTGTCACGGGCGCGAGCGGAGAGTCAGGTGGCCCCTCCGAGGAGATTTCCTTTGCCCGATGTGACACGCTCACTTGATCTTGGCTCTAACTGACGTTGAGGTGCCCTTTTCTCTTGTCCAAACGCCCCTTCATCCACAAGAACAAAAGCGCCTGGCCCCCCCCACCTGTGACTGAAAGCCTATCATGTCGGCCCCGCCTTGTGCGTCGCAAAGCTTCCTCTGCGCTCTCGCATTCACCCCTGCTGACTAATTCAGATCTCGAGGTTTCTCAGAGAGAAATGCAACCCTTGCATTCCTGGCTTACACTGAATTTACACACTCTTGCAACTTTGTGTGTGTTTCTAAGGCTAACCCAACGGAAATAGGTTATTTGCAATGTGCAGGCGTTGCCAGAAGCAAAATTGCCTTCGAGTCTCCAATGGCAGCTACAAAACATTTTTGCTATCGCCCATGCATTTTGTTTTTTCGAGGCCCTAAAAGATCAAAATCAATACGCCCGTTGGGCTGTGTGGTTTGGTGGCCTTTCCGTGGCGCTAATTTCGTTTTGGTGGACTTTTGTAGCATTCTGGCTGCTCCTTGGTGTCCTGCCCGTGACACTGACTTGCTCTTTACAGGGGGCATCACAGGCAAAAGACAATGTCGTCACTTTTGAAGTATTGTTACCCTCCCTTGGGGGGAATGCTCTGCGGAAAGTTGTATCTTTTTCCCAAACGCAAGCGAACTCTGTTGGTTGGAAAGGGACCGTCTTTTAGGTTGTATGCTGCGTGGGGCTCTCATGAAAAGGTGTTTTAACGCTGTACTGGCAACTCATAAGGGGTTAATTACGCCTGCTGCAGCAATGCGGATGTAAATCAATCAAACCCACACTCTGTCAGAACTAGCGTTCCATTGGTCCTTGCACTCTTTGGGTCGACTTTTTTGGCGACAAACCTTGTTTGGGTATCAGCGTTCCATTGCTCCCGGGGGTGACTGGGGGATGACTTCTTGGAAACTGACTAAGGGATGACTTTGTCAGGTTCCTGTACCTGTTCTGGGTTCGGTCTGGGGCTTCGACTCCTGTTCGTTGGGGGCCTGGTTCGCTTTTGGCGCTTGGCGGTTCCGGTTCGTCGCGGTTCGGCTCGCGGTTCCGGTTCATTTCCAGAATCTCTGTGCAGGTTTTGATTGTTGCCCCCGGGTTCTCTGCAGCACGCTCTTGCAAACGTGCAGTTTCTGGTCGTGGTTGGGGTTTCTAAAACTTTTTGCTTGGCTGTTTTCTTGCGAATATGCCTCGAGGCTGATGATCCCATGTTGAGAACTTTGCTGCAGCGGCTTGTGTATTCCTCAACCCGGAAGGCAATCAATTTGTCTCAAAAACACCACTGCGATTGCAGTTTGAATCCTCGACCCGAACCAAACAGATCCAGAAAGTGTTGCACAAAGATCGCAGGCAATAGCTCAGCAGTCCTATTTCGTATACTCCGACTCCCCGGCAGCTCACTCAGCTCACCTGCCCTGAGTTTTTGCCAGCAGAAATAGCCTTGCTTTGCTGCCAGGCCAAAGACGATGTTGGGGAGACGGTGAGCTTGTGGTGGACTTCTCAGTGTCAACCAAAAAACAAAATCAAGTGAAAGGGATTTCAAGAGTAGTACTAGGAACAAGAAGCTTCTAGGGCGGAGACCATTACTAGTAGTAACAAGAAGCTACTAGTAAATTGAAAGGGATTCTAAACGTTTTCTTCCAGTTTTCTTCACACGCCTTGACGCATTAGCTCCCATCCGACCATGGTGTTTGCCCAGGCCGCAAATTGGGCACTGCGATGTCAGATGGTGGCCATTCTATTGCAACACGTGTAGCTGTGCGAACATCTGACCTGACAATGGAGGTATGGTGAAACTGCAACCCGCGTCTCCTTTGAGATGAAGCCTTCCGTGAAAGAGGTCAAACCGACCGGCGCACGACACCTAGGGTTTGGGAACACATTCGACTTGCTTTGAGGCCAGCCCAGATGCGGTGGTTTCGAGCCATTCTGTTCTGGACACCATCATTCATCTCAAAACAGTCCGCTTCTTACAACTCTGGAACTTCTTGGTCCATCCAACACCCGTGTTGCAAGGTTTGCCCGGAGCATCCTACGGTCTTGATTGCAGAGGTCGTTGATTTTGACATCAGTGGAGGCAGAAGCTGGTGTCAAACATGTTGTTGATTTGTTTTGTTTTTTAATGTTTGAATTCAATATCTTTGATGCAAAGCCTCACAATAGCTCAGCAGCTTGCACCCCATCTGAGATGTGGACCAACGGAATGCGTGCAGCATCGTACCAGATGACTTGTTCCCCAACAGCATTTGATGTTGGCCGAGCCTCTCTTTCTTCTCTTTCTTCTCTAATGCGCATGTGACCGCGTGTGTTTCATAATCACTCTTGCTTTATTTACAATATATATATATATAATATATATTTATTGTGAATTTCGAACCTTTCGGTCACTGAGGAACCAGTCTTGACCCACTCAGGTGTGTTCACGTCCGAAGCCACGAGTGTGCGAGGCCGCAAGGGTGGTGTAGGGTGGGCCACCCGTGACCTGAGCCATAGAAGCAGTGAGGACACTGCAGGGCGAGGCGCCCGACCGTTCGTACCAACCTTCAGGTGAGCTGTGAGTGGAAAACGCACGCGGCTGTGCGAGGGGAGGAGGATCTTTTGTTGCTACCTTTGTGTCAATCACATTGGTAGCGGAGCTACTGCTAAAGCTCCAGACAACACCTGACCCTTGTGCTTGGTTGTTGTTGACTGCGTGGTTGAGTCGGTGAATACGTTGTTTGGCCGCAAGGCAGTCGACAGGTTGCGCATTGTCTTGGTGGTGTTGTCACAGAGTTGTTGAGCTGCGGTTTCCAGGGAGGAAACAGCCCAATGCCACCGGAAGGTGATTCAGCTGGCTCCAGTTCCTCCACAGGAGGTTTGAGCAATCTCCCATGGAGCCAGGTTCCATCTTTCAAGCGTGGTGAGACGGACCTCACTGAATGGTCACGGAAAGTAGAGTTCCTGGCATCACTATGGCCTCCAGAGCAACTACACCTGCTTGCCCCACGAGTTGCATTGCAATGTGAGGGATCAGCCTTTCAGAGAGTTGCCAGACTGGACCCAAAGAAGCTGCGTGTTGGAAACTTGGAGGGAGTGAAGGCCATCGTGGAGGCCCTTGAGGGATTTGGGGAAAATCCCGATTGGAGGACAAGTTTGAAAGGTTTGAGCGTGCAATCTACAGCACAGTCCAAAGAGCCGACGAGACCCATGAGAGCTATCTAGCTCGGCGCGATCATCAATTCGAAGAGTTGCTGAGCATGAAGGTCGGCGTGGATGAGTTTCGTGCATACATCTTGCTTCGCAACTCAGCCCTGAGCTCAGAAGACAAGAAGAGACTGATTGTTGAATCGCAGGGTTCACTGGAGTACAGAGAGGTGGTATCCAATCTGAAGCTCCGGGGGAGTCGATTCTTCCATGAGGTCCACTCCAGCGGAAAGCAGAACAATCCAAGGACCAAAACCTATGAGGCCAATGCGTTCATTGCCCAAGAAGCTGATGGTCACGACCAAGCGCCCGACGAGCCCACCTACAATCTCGATGATTGGACCGAGGAAGAATGGATTGAGAGTCTTGCAAATGATGGTGACGAGGACGCCGCCATGATCATGGAGTATGAATCCACAATGTTGGATGCAGCGCAAGACAACGAAGATCTAGCATTGACACAATCATCATACATGGATGCCCGTCGCCGCCTGTCAGAGCGCTTCAAAAGCCGTGGGTTCTGGCCAACAAGTCAGAACAAAGGCAAAGGAAAAGGGAAAGGGGGTGAAAAAGGAAAGCGACCCCCCCTACTCCTCAAAGTTTTCTGGCAATAGAAAGAGCCTCCAGCAGAGGATCATGGAGAGCAGCTGCAGGATTTGTGGCCGAAAAGGCCATTGGAAGGCTGAATGCCTGCAACGGGGATCTCAGTCGGTCCCATCGACAGCTGTTGCTCCTACACTGGTGACAGTGAATGATGAGCAGGACGCGCTGCCACTGGAGTTCATGGATTTGCCAGAGCTGACCAAAGAGACGCTCAACACCACTCAAGAGAATACGAAACAAGTTTTGTGTGTTTGTGAATCAAGGGACACCGGTGTTCTGAGGTTTGTGGGAGACCAATGAACACCGAGTGTGAGAATTTTGATGTCAGGACTAGCTTGCCAGAGAGTGCGTTTGCTAGCACCGCCCAATCACCTGAAGCCAAGTCGACGCATGACACCGAAGCCAGTGCATTCTCGAGCTTTTCAACTCGCGATGCCCTGGGAATCGTAGATGCAGGTGCTACTAAGACCGTCATAGGAAGCGGTTATCTCCTAGCCGCACTAAGGCCAGAGGTTCGGAAGCAGGTCCAAAGGTGTCGTTGTTCAGTGGTTTTTCGGTTTGGGAATCAAGGGACACTTGAAAGCAAGCGTGCACTCGTTGTCCCAATCGGACCGCTGAAGCTCAAGATTGCCATAGTGCCAGGCCATACACCTTTCCTGCTGTCGAATACTCTGCTCCGAGCCATCGGAGCCACCGTAGATATAGCTGGTGAAGTGATCAAAAGCACTCTCTTGAAGCGCAATATTCCAATTCAGCTGAATGTCAAGGGTTTGTTTTTAGTTGATCTAAATGATCTGATCACACCCACCAGTCAAGATGCCGAAGCTGAACCTGCCGAGACCTTCGCCACTTTGAATTGCAAAAGCTTGCCAAGTGTCTCTGTCCAGAAGCCTGGACAAGTGCAGTCGGAAACCAAGACCATGATGAAACAGAACGTTCAGGTGAGGACAGGTCTTGTAACAAGCAGAATCCAACAGTTCGAAGCCGCCATGCCCGAATCAACAAAGACCCATACGAACACAAAGAAACCAAACGATCGTCCGAGTGTTCGCGGGGGTGAGAAAGTCTCATTCGAATCGGTTCCAGGGGGGGTCCAGCCCGGTGTCATCCGTTTTGGGTTCAAGACCGGATCTGTGCAATCACACACGTGTGATCATCCCATTCGGTCACCTGCGCCGCATCACTATCATGCCGACCTCCGAAGCAGCCGCTCTGAGTGCCCGCTTGGCACGTGTCATGGGGGAAGCAAAGAAGGAAGAAGCCCTCGATCAGCTCGAAGCCTTCAAGCTCCTATCACTGGACGAAATGGGCCAATCCAAGATCGATTTCGGATCAGCCCATCTCGGTCGGACCTACTCGGAGATATGGGAAAAGGAGGGCAAGTATGTGAAGTGGTTCCAGGCAAGTTACCACTCGTCGAACAAGGTCAACCATCAGAAGTTCATCCACTACATCTCACTGAGGGTGACCTATGCCGAGCACCAACTGGGTCTGAACAGTCAAGACCTGCAGCCATCACCAAGTCAGAGGCCACTTCATCCGGCTCTCAAGAGCAAGGCCAAGGCCAAGCCGATTCAGGAAGTGAACCCGCAGGACTTGGCAGATCTTGCCGAGGACGAACCCTGGGAACCAGTTCAGGAGATCGAGATCCAGCCAGAGATCTACACGGAGATGGCAGCCATGGACACCCGCCTTCAGACCATCGAAGGTGCGATGCAGGAGATCATTGCCCACCTCCGGGCTTCATGAGCTCGTCATGGCTAGACTCCTTCGAGGAAGCTGATATACGTGTATCGTCCATGCGCCAAAAAGATGTCAGTCCAGGTAAGACTCACAGTCTGTCTCATAAATTCCACGCACTGGTTCAGCAAATCTCAAAGGAAGCCAGTCTAGCAAGGTGTGATCCAGTGATCTCGAACAGATGCAGCCGTCTACATTTGCTGGAAGTGTTTTGTCATGAGGCCAGTGAACTGACGAAGCAAGTCCAATTGCTGGGCGGCAGAGCCAACCGTTTTGGAAGGGCGCAGGGGGACCTCAAAACCAAGGAGGGGAGAAGTGTTCTGTTTCAAATGGTGTGGAAACAAAGACCCCGTCACATATGGTTCAGTCCCACCTGTGGACCATGGAGCGCATGGAACACGTTCAATGAAATGAGATCAATCCAATTGTGTGAACATGTTCAACGAGAGAGAGAGAGAGTCACACTTGTTCGAACTTGCACTAGGAGTAGTCTTGCTTCGCATGTCACGTCAGCTAGGAAACCACATGCACTGGGAGCAGCCACGAAAATCCATCATGTTCAAGACCCCACTCCTGCAAGAGCTGTATTCATATACTCAGGAAGCCAATTTCGACATGTGTCGCGTAGGCCAGTTGACATGTCCAGAAACGAACAAACTCATACAAAAGGAGATGGCTGTAAGAACGACGTCGCAAGAGATGTATGCCTCGTTGCATGGCCGGGTGTGTCGTCGAGATCATGAGCACAGACCCATTGCCGGATCCGTGACAACGCCTCTCGGGAGAATCACCGTCAGTAGCTATACAGAGAACTATCCAAGAAAGTTTGCCAGACAAGTAGCTAAGGTGATGCTGAAAGTGAAACATGAGCCATGGGTTACTGCCCTTGTAACCAGAGGAATAGATCAACCGAGTGAGGAAAGTGCATCCAAGCGGATCCGTGTGAGTTCTCCCATGCAGAAGTCCCAAGGTGGGCGACTGCCACCAACACCCCTGGAGCAATTGTCGAACGAGTGCAAGCGCCGCCGCATTGACGGCAAGACGGCCGAATCGCAGAGTATGAACATGTCACCTCAGAGACAACTAGAAGAAATCATCAAGGACATCCAACCAATGTTGCCAAGAGTAGGGAAGACTTTGATCACAAACCACCAAATTTTGGAGAGGCTTCAAAACATGTTCCCCGAAAAAGAAATCAAGAAGGTTCAAGCATGTAAGGGATCAGATCGAACATTGCCACCGCCAAGGGATTTGGTAAAGAATGAGGCCCCATATCGTCGTGCCATCATCGTAAGCCGAATAGGGGGGGTAATCCAAGTAGAAAAAGACTGGGAATACTGGCAAGACCTGTCTCATCGGCAGCAAGTCCGCCCAGCACATCCCGCAAGAGTCAATATCACAATGTATGCATGTTTGCCCCAATCCAAGTCAGAAGCATCAGGTGATTCGACCGAACAGAATATGAGTCCCGAGGCAACGGGAACAAGCATCGAGCCGCAGGAGGCAACCGTCAGCCTGCCAAGTAGTGACCAAGCACCTGTCACAGAGCTGGATCCGGATCAGACCAAAGAGACAGGAGCGACTTCGAGTCAACTCCATATGCCGAGCTTTGACCATGGCCCAAAGTTCAAGACCATATCAGCCGAAGAAAAATCGTTCTTGCTGAAATTGCATCAGAACCTAGGACACCCTCATGGTCAAAAGCTGTGTTCAATGCTGCGTCAACAGGGGTACTCACCCCGATTGTGTCAAGCTGCCATGGACCTAAGTTGTTCCGTATGTCAGAATACTAAGGAACCTAAACATCAAAGACCTTCTACAATCAAACGTGAGCTAGACTTCAACGACTGTATTGGGATAGATGGTGTTGTATACACGAATCTGGCAGGAACCAACTTCCACTTCTATCACATCATCGACTATGGAACAAACTACCAGGTAGCATGTGCAAGCCCAGGTAAAAGCAGTGATGATGCAATAGACAAGCCGCTCAATGGATGGCTCCAATGGGCAGGGGCTCCGATTGAGATTCACACAGACTCAGGGACGGAATTCACATCCAAGGAATTTGTCACTTTTCTAGGCCAAAGCAATAGTTACCCCACCAGGTGCACACTGGCAAATCGGAAAAGTAGAAAGACATGGTGGAATCCTACAGGAAATGCTCAAGAAGTATGAACAGGAACATCCAATAACGTCATACACCAACCTGCAGACAGCACTATCGCACTGCACTTCTGCCAAGAATGCACTGAGCCAGAAACAGGGATACTCCCCAGAAACTCTTGTTTTTGGAAAAGGGTCCAGAATTCCGGCATCAATCTCATCGGACGAGCAATTGCCATCGCACCTCCTGGCAGACGATGACACCCAGGAAGGAATCAGATTTCGAGAAAAGCTGGCGTACCGCGAAGCTGCACGACGAGCTTTTCACTGTGCAGACAACAGCTCTGCGTTGCGAAGAGCTGTTCTCCGGCGAAGCTGTCCTCACCGAGGATCCTACGACAGGGGAACTTGGGTGATGCTATGGAGACAGACTCCAACCCAACGGGGGTGGTTTGGTCCAGCCAGAGTCATCCAACAAGAAGGTCCCCATTGTCTTTGGTGTAATCACGCAGGAAGCTTGGTAAAGATAGCCCCTGAACATGTTCGACCCGTAAGTGCCATGGAAGCCCAGCATATCCCCCGAGCTCTAAGTCCGATCGCAGGGATTGAAGGCGAAGATACACAAAATGCCAACATTCGTGAACAAGCACCCGCAACTCCACCAGAGAGCCAAGAAGATAGCAATATAACCCCACAACACGTAGGAACAGGAAACACATCGAATTCGTCAGAGGTCCAGCCAGATCAAGAGCCCTCGATTCCAGAGAGTCAAGTGTCTCCAGCGAGCCGACAAAGCATCGAATTGCCGAGTGACCCCGGCGGTCATCAGGATGCAGCAAGTGTGCCGGTCCCAAGCGAAGCATCCGATCTCAGTGATGAACTCGTATGTGACTCCCTATAGTGTAGAAGATCAGGTCAACTGGTGCCAAACCCAAATAGACTCAGAAGCCGTAGGATGGAAAGCTGAATTCCTGTTTCCCCAAGAAACAATGATGAAATGGGATGAAAACTCACCAGCAACAGATCTTATCATGATGACTACCACCACCAAGCGTGACCGAACAGAAGTAAAGATGCACCAATTATCCACCGAAGAACAAGCTCTCTTCCGTCAAGCAAAGGACAAGGAGATCACAAATTGGTTAAACACAGGGACGGTGAGTAAAATCTTTCGGGATCAGCTGTGTCCGGAACAGGTAATGCGTTGCCGCTGGATATGCGTATGGAAACCCCTTGATGCTGACGACCTTCAATCCGGATCAACTGAGAACGTCAGACCAGGACCAAAGACCCATAAACCGAAAGCACGTCTAGTAGTCCTTGGATATCAAGATCCCCAGTTAGACAGCATACCCCGGGACTCGCCGACACTTGGAAAGCAATCCAAAATGCTCTTGTTGCAAGCAATATCATCCATGGGATGGACTCTGAAGAGCTTCGATATCAAAGCTGCATTTTTGCAAGGCAAAACGCAGGAAGATCGAGTTCTAGGCCTGGAACCTGTTGAAGAACTTCGAAAGGCATTGAAACTTCAACCCAATCAAATCTGCAAACTCGAAAAATCAGCCTACGGTTTGATCGATGCTCCTTATTTGTGGCATAAGGAATTGGATCGGACCCTTCGTGCTTTGAACTTCGTTCCAGCACCCTTCGACCCATGCGCGTACGTACTATACAAACCAGGACAAAGCAAAATTTCGGGGGTCCTAGGAGTTCACGTTGACGATGGACTAGGTGGAGGAGATCAATACTTTGAAGAACAAATCTCAAAGCTAGAAGCCAAATTCCCATTTGGATCAAAGAAAGTAGGTCAATTCACGTTCACTGGTGTTGAGATGAACCAACAGCAGACAAAAGTATCATCATGACTCAATCCAAGTATGTAAGCAAGATTGAGCCAATCCACATGAATGCAAGCAGACGAACATGTCTGGCGGATGAAGTGACCTCCGAAGAGAGACACTCGCTCCGTGCCAAGAGCCCAGAAAGTCACACAGGCATGATCATCTTGGCCACCCATAGGGATATAAGTGAGAACTATCAATGCCCAGTCAGCCCGTTGTCCTGTGGTTGCCGCAAGATCCAGAAAGTAGATACGAGCACTTTGTCAGCCGAAACAACTTCGCTCCAAACAAGCTTAGACCAGCTATCCTGGATGAGACTCTATTGGGCATGGATCCAAAATCCCCAAGTCAATTGGAAACGACCACATGAGGTTTTTAAGAGTGAACCCAAACCAATCCAATCTACCACAGCCTTAGCCCAGTGTTTGCCACGATCAGTAGCTGTCACAGATTGCAAATCTTTGTATGATTTGGTTACCCGAACTGCTCAACCAAATTGCCAGGAATTCTGTACACAACTTCAAGCAAAGGCAATAAAAGATTTGCTATCCGAAGGCATTCAATTAAGATGGGTTCATACAGGAGCTCAGCTCGCTGATGCACTAACTAAGGTGATGCAAGGAACTTTCCTCCGATACACTTTGCAACGAGGCGTGTATCAACTAAATGACGAACTGCAAGTGCTGAAAGAGCGAGCTGACAGCAGAACACGCCTTAGGTGGCTTGAGTCCGGGATCCCTCTAATGGGAGACCAGCAGCAAGAAGGATGATCGACGCACAACCAAAGAAAAAGATTGATAGAATTTTTGATGAGCGTGAATTTCGAACCTTTCGGTCACTGAGGAACCAGTCTTGACCCACTCAGGTGTGTTCACGTCCGAAGCCACGAGTGTGCGAGGCCGCAAAATTGGTGTAGGGTGGGTCACCCGTGACCTGAGCCATAGAAGCAGTGAGGACACTGCAGGGCGAGGCGCCCGACCGTTCGTACCAACCTTCAGGTGAGCTGTGAGTGGAAAACGCGCGCGGCTGTGCGAGGGGAGGAGGATCTTTTGTTGCTACCTTTGTGCCAATCACAAATAATATATATATATATTTAGATTATACTATATATATATATATATGCCTTTATTTGTTTTATCTCCAGCTATCCTGCTTTTAGCTTTACTGTTTTTCTATACTTTGGCTTTTCTGCAAGGACACAAGGAAGGAACATGGAACACTAATTAGCACGGACACAAGCCAGGAAGCAAGAGCGCATGAGTGAAGCGCCGGAGAGCAAAGGAATGGAAAAAAAAGGAAAGGACATGAACTACAGGAAGTACACCAAGGAAAGAAAGGAAAGGAAAGGAAAGGAAAGGAAGAGGGGAGGGGGGGGGGGGGGGGGGGGGGGAGGGGAGGGGAGGAAGGAAGGAAGGAAGCAGGAACAGGGAAGCAGAGAAGCAACCAAGTAACCAAGCAAGCAAGCGAGGACATCCAAAGTGTAAATTCCAAAGGTTGAGCCGCCCAGACGTTTCGACAGCCAAGGCTCCTTAGGTCCGACGTGGGAAGATTTCTGGACCACATCAAAAGGTCGCCTGAGGCTTACTGAGCTTTCCTGATCTGTTGCGTCCTTCAAGTGCAAAGCAAACAGGGAGCATGAACTTATCAAGTTCTGAGGGATGCATTGTGATGCCAAGGTGTCGACAGTTCAACCAGGACTGAGACATGTCCATGTAAAAAATGTTGGCAGTGCGAAACCATACGCTAAGTGGCTTCTGATATTGGTCAGTGCATCTTCCAAGTTTTGCCTTCAATTCTTGTTGTTTTGTGGTCAGAAAGACAATCAGCCAAACACCCAGCTACGAGACTACATGACAGACCAGGTTCAGACCCAAGAGTGCAACCATGTCCAAAACCAGTGCGAGTCGAATCCAACTTATAACTCTGACCCTGAGGCCACCCCGTTTGTAGCACGCTTCAATGAGGCTTTGCAAGAGAGTGGAAAGCAGTAGTACATTTTGAAATGAATCCTACTTTAATGACATCTGCTGACACTGGCAGGATTACTTTGACTGTTCACAAGTTCGTTGTTTGGCCACATGCAGGTGACAGTGTTCCGCGGCCCTGCCGAAAAGGGCTATCCATTCCTCAAGGTCTAGGGCTTCCAATCTTTTATCAGGAATTTCACGCCCCTACTGTGACGTTCATACTTTTGCTAGAGGAGACCATTCAAGTTACAGTCCTGCTGATGGCCATGCCACGACAAAGGGCCACTTTGCAGCAGGCCCACAGCAGGTTGGAAACGAGGGTTTCCGGTGTTCCAGTGTGCGCTGCCAGGTCCACTACCAGACCAAGCCTTCGGTCGACTGGTGAGCCACAAGATGTTGCACTTCATACTTTGGTTGCTCATTGTACAACATCAACTTGTTTGCGCAATGAGACTTATGGCTACGCAAGCAATAATGCTGACATTCAATTGGCCGTGCCTCTGAAAACTCATAGGTATGGGCATCTAAGCGAGTATCAGTGTGTAGTATCACGCAACTCGGCCAAATCACTTGTGTCGTGATATCCAGCCCTCCCTGGAGGATTGTACACAAGCTTGTTTTCCATCATGCAAATGTTGCGAGTCTCTTCAACAATGTTGCCTTTCTTGTCCTTTCTTGATAGAACAATGATCACCAATATGAAAGCTCTCGACAAAGAACCCATGGTTCAAAGGCATCAATAGTCCAAAGCACCACTTGGAACAGACAAAGACAACACCTCATATTCTTCAGGAGTTCCAGTGCCACCGTATTCAACATATAATATCAGTAATGTTCTTTTAATCTACTACTTGTATATTATTGTATATATATATGCTTTCTATCCCTGTTCTGACAAGCAAGGACCGCTCAAGTCTCTTTCGGCTCGAGCCGCGGTGGATGTCCTTCGGGGCCGCGCTCGAGGTCCTTCGGGAGGTCCGTTGGCTGTGGCCTGTGCCTTCGACTTGCACGGGCTTCAGCTTCGCATCCTTGGCCTTGGTAGCCATCCTTTGTTGCTGGCTTGGTTGCATCATAGGAGCCTGTGCAGCGCTGCTTCTTGTGTCTCAGCAGTGCCGTAAAGGCCTGGGGTGGGCTGCGGCAGGCTGCGCATCGCTGCTGGTGCAAACAGAGCCGGTTGGCGCTGGATTGGCGCTTCGGCGGCGTCTCGGGCAATACAGGTTGGACAGTGCATGAAGAACGAGGAGGTGGAGGAACTCAGCGTCCAGTTGGGTGACCTGACCATCCGAATCTCCAAGCGCACTGACCAGCCGGACCTACCTCCTTCGAGTGAAGTCATTCGTGAGTCCCCAGCTCCCTCTGGTGCCCTTGCCGGCTCCTCCGGAGCCTCGCACTCAGCCACACAGGCCGGGCGCGGCAGTGCACAGAGTGAGACTTGGGAGTTGGTGACGCCTACTTCTCCTGCTCCTTGGACTGAGGATTGGGAAGCAGCATTGGTTGCAGCAGTGACACCGGAGGCCATCCTTCAGCTGGACCTGAGCCCCGTGCGACATTTGCTGAGTCGCATCCGGACCACCAGCAACGGGTGGACACCTCTGGCCCGCCTCGGACGGGCGCTGCGAGCCGGCATTCAAGCTCGCCAGAAGCTGGACACTGGGTACTCACATCCTGGTTCGACCTCCGCAGTGACTCTGCCTACTAAGGTTTATTTGGTGCTGCAACCAGCCCCTGGGGGGCAAACTGGCTGGACCGAGGATTTCCACACATTTGCTCGTCAGGTCCGTGAACCCAACACGAACCTGCATCCTCACTCGGTGAGTCACGGATTTCCATCGAGGGCAGAGGCGGACGCCTATCTGCTTTGGAGCCCGGCAGGAATGGCCGCCTCCGCTCCAGCGGGGGGCATGAACGAAGAGAACATCAGGGCCTTGTGGAACGCCCAGACTCCCACAGGGCCTTTGCCAGGGCTTTTCCTGGTGCTCCCCGCGCGGGAGGATGGAACTGGGCAGCGTGTGGCATGTCATTTGGTGAAGATTCGCTCGGGCGGCTTTATGGTGATCTTCCCCGCCTTGTCCGCAGTGGCAGATTTTTTGGAGGGGCAGGAAGCTGCAGCCGGCATCGAACCCTATGCCCTCTACGAGGCTTCAACCGAGATGGAGACCTCTCGTGGCAGAAGATTGGGGGCAGAAAGTTGTCTCCTGGCCGATTTGGTCTGGGACTTGGCACCTCTCTTCATTCGAGCCCATTCTCTGCGCACAGCATCTGTCGAAGTGCACAAGTTCATGGTTGGAGACACCGTTGGTCGCCCTCGGAGAGCCGAGGCCATCGCCTGTGCAGATCAGTGGATTCACGAAGTGATGGACGACGATACTGCAGGCGATTATGTCACGGGAGAGTCCGATGCTCTGGAGGCCCACGAGCCAGAGCTCCTTCCAGCTTCTGGTACAGAGGGGGTCGATCTCGAGGCCATGCAGCGCCGCATCCACGAGCTCGAGCAGATGTTGCAATCCCCTGGTTCTCCGGGGGGCGCAGTGCTTCGACCCGTCTCGAAAGCCTCCGCCAAAAGTTCTCCAGCTCGAGGTGTACTCTTCGGGGGCACTCAGACCATCCCTTCGGAGGCTCCGGTCAACGATGTCATCAGTCGGCTCCGAGCGGCGGCGGGCGCAGCTCCTATGAGGCTCGCCGCGCACGAACGGGCCTTGCGAGAAGGGATGCCAGAGACCAATCTGAACGCTCTGCAAAGCGAGGTGGGCCTGGAGGCAGTGGAGGACGGAGAGATCGAGAGTGGGCTGAAGGATCTGGTCTGTTGTCGATCCCTTGCAGAGGCTGCTGCTGCTACAGATGCAGCAAATGGCTCTCATGGCCAAACAGCAAACTGCCAAATCTCAGGACCCCATCACTGCTGCTTTGGGTGGATCCACCGACGCGCCAAGTGCGGGCAGCTCAGGTGTCAAAGGCTGCTTAGCTCGGGAGGCCTTTCTGAAGTTGATGTTGGACCTTCCAAAATATGCGCAGACGGTCACGGCCAATGCGGCCTCAGAGCTGGGCCTGGAGGTCCACCAGATTGGCCCAGGGCTCATGCGCGAGTACATCGAGAAGCGATCGCCCCTAGGCGACAACCGGGCGTTGATCCAAAACGCATATCTTTGGGCTTGGGCTTGGGAGACGGGCTACAAGCTGAACAACCCGGAGCTGATGGGGTGGCTTGTCGAGGTCTGGTCTTCACCGACCAAACGGCAATAGACTACGGCCGCACCAATCTGAGTTGGCTGTTGACGACACTCCCGGAACCTCAGTACCATGTGGTCCAAAGGAATCGGCAAAGATCAAGCCTGACTCCATTCAGTCGCCTGGCCTCTCCCTCCTGGATAGGAGCAAACGTGGCATTCATGAAGGACTTGGATTTTTTGGAAACAAAGATTCGTTCAGCCAATACAGGTCCCAAGCCCACGACCAATGCCGAGGCCGCGGAGGAAGGTCCGAAGAAGCCATGGCGCCCCAAGAAGAAGAAGGCAGCAGCGGGGGCGGGCTCCGACGCCAGCCAAACCTGACAGACGTGCCTGCTCCGCCGGGACTCCCTGGGCCCTCCCCTTTGCCGAGTTCTACCTCCTCAGGGCAGTGGG
The DNA here is from genome assembly GCA_963970005.1 of Durusdinium trenchii. NCBI lineage: Eukaryota > Dinophyceae > Suessiales > Symbiodiniaceae > Durusdinium > Durusdinium trenchii. Next base: position 276,172 of record CAXAMN010003448.1, read on the forward strand.
ATTGGCTCCCTCCTGCCATGCACGGTCGGGGGGGGGGTTCTAGGAGACATGCCGGCATTTCCACTGGAGCAAGGGCGCAGGAGTCAAAGCCCTCCGTCGAGTCGAAAGATCCAAGGAGAGGCGGTTGGGGGCTGCTTGATGACAATTTGAAGAAGGCAGCACCTGGCACCACCTTTCCAGTTTTGCCAATTCAGTGCACCTCTCTGGTGGCAGCTGTTCTTGGGCAGGCTCTAGGCTCCTCTACGGGGTTGGGGCATTTCATGAACAGAAGCCTGCAGAAACTCCGCACCGTTCCGGCTGAGCCTCCGAGGCGCAGCGATTTGTGGCCTTGTCCCCCTCCTTCGGGAGGATGTTGGACAGACGCCCACTCACTTTCTCCTCGGCGCAGGAAGCGCCAGCGGTTCTTCAGAGTCCGAGCCCTTTGTCTGCAGCAGTTGGTGATTGTTTTGAACTGGTTAGCGCTGGGGCAGTGTCGATCGCCTCCTGATCATGGCCGGCTGGGCTATCCGCTTTCGGCTGGTCAGCATGAGCTGCTTGAGAGGCTCGAGGACTTAGTAGACTATTATCTTTTGTGTGGTGAGCTCACCCAAGATAGTCTTGGCAGGGCCAGTGAGAAATTGAGAAATCTTAGTGCATGCGTTTTTTCTCTCCCCTCAGCCTCTGATGTTTTGGATTTTGGGGATATCTCTAGTTTTTTAGAATCAATCCGAGTTGCTTTCGATGGTTACTCCAGTCAAAAGCGTTCCACTGGTCAGCACAGTGGGTCTGCCAGCACGTGCGTGGATGAGCCTGCTGAGAACTCCGGGGGTGGCTCCGTTCAAGAGCAAGTCAGGGTCTCGCCAAATGCTTGTTCTGCCAAACCAGTTGTTGCTTCAAGGATCAAATGGAAATTGGCTCCTAGCTTCGACCCCAGGCCCTACTTGACGGACCCTGTAGTCAAGAAGGCATATGAAGATCCTGATTTTTTGCGGAAGCCTGAACACACTTGGCCTCGGCTCGGTCGTGCAAAAGTTCATGCAGCTCGTTCGGAAGTACTGGCTTTGGCCGGAAAGTGGGACGCTTTGGGTGCATGCCGACTGGTGAGCACAGAGTCTGTCCGGGACGATGAGGCAGTTGGTTTGTTTGCTGTGGCCAAAGATGAAGAATATGATAGATAGATCTTGAACCCTACTGTTGTAAATTCCCGGTCCTATGGGTATTCACGGTTCACGAAAACTATCGCTCCTGGCTACTTGATCACCATGATTGCCCTGTCCCCTAGTGAGCAGCTGTTGATCTCGTCGGACGACCTATGCGAGTTCTACTACACTTTTCGTGTTTCCACGAAACGCGCACAGAGGAATGCAATTGGAGTGAAGTTCCATCATTCGGAGGTTTCTCATTTGCAGTGTTACGATCCTTCTCAGCACACTGGACATGTTTACATATGCCTTGGGACACTTGCAATGGGTGATGCTTTGGCGGTGGAAATCGCCCAGCAGAGTCACACGAACCTTTTACAGGTGAAGGCAGGTTGCATGTTGTTGGAGGAGAGTTTACAGTACCGCACTGCAATACCCAGAGGGCCATTCTATGAACTTCTTACGATTGATGATCACATAGGGCTCCAGAAAGTGCCTCTTGGTGGACCCTGCACCGCTTCGTTCGCTCGGGACGTCGAGGTGTTCGAACGAGCAGGCAAGGCATATTTGGACGTAGGCTTGACAGCCCATCCCGGGAAACGACAAAGGCGTGTCTCCTCCACGGTGGTTCTGGGGGCGGAGATCGACGGCCATCGCGGAAGAGTGTCGGCTCCAAGAAGCAGGATTGTTCTGCTGAGTTTTTTGACTGCAGTCATCCTTCACAAGGGTCATGTCACACGGAAGCTGATTCAGGGCTTACTTGGGTGCTGGACACACATTCTTCTTTTTAGGAGGCCTGCTTTCTCCATCATTGACAAGCTGTATTCCGAGGGGGCTGAACACCACGAAGACACGGTTTTCAAGCTGTCTAAAGAGAGCAGAAACGAACTGTTGTGTCTTTGCCTACTTGCACCAGTTCTGCAAACCAACATGCGCACCTCGACACCTTCCACGGTGTATATGATGGATGCTTCTCCCTTTGGTGGTGGCATCTGCCGTGCGCCATGCAGTCGGTGCGCTGCAGATGAGTTCTGGAGGCACTCGGAGCAACGGGGTTTTTATACAAAACTTCAGCAGGGACCTGGCATGATGTTGAGAGAGTTGGGCCTTGAGCACGAAGAACAGTTTGGTGAGCCTTCAGAGCAGCCAGTGCGCAATCATGATGACCTGCCCTGGAGAGTTTACAGGAACTTGAAAGACAGCGCAATCATTTTCGATTGCATTGAGTTGTTTGCAGGTTTTGGCAACTGGAGCAGAATGCACAAGGAGGCTGGGCTCCGTATGCATCCGGGCATCGAGCGTGATGCGACAGGGAGGGGGTATGGCGACGTGTCCAACCAGGAAACTTTTTTGGTGCTGGCTAAACTAGCTTGTGCAGGTAGCATTCGTGAGTGGCATGCTGCCCCACCTTGCTGGAGTTTTGGCACTTTGCGGAGGCCTCGTCTTCGTTCTAAAGAGTTCCCGGCTGGCTTCAAGCCCAATGACCCTCTGACTAAAGAGCAGACCAGTCTGGCGCTACGGACAGCCTTCTTGCTCACACTTGCCTGCATGAGTAACTGCTACATTTCTTGCGAGCAACCTGGCAACTCCGTGATGTTTTTGTTGAACTCCTTTCAGAATCTATTGTCTTTGGGTTGTACAATCTCAGAGTTCTGTTTCTGTACATTCGGATCTGCATTTCAAAAAGCTTCGAAATGGATTCACAATAAACCGTGGTACGTTCAGTTCGAAGGGAAGTGCAGCTGCAAGTTCAAGGGTCGTCATTTCAAAGTTGAAGGAACTTTCACACATGCTTCCATCCAGCTTTTTGAACAGAGGTGCAAACCTAGTTCCTTGGCAGTCTACGGCAAGGTCCCTCGTCTAGGTGAGGCTGTGAGTAGTTACTCTGCGGGATATCCATTGCCTCTTTGTCAGGCTATGGCCGCGGGGAGCAGGGATGCGCACAAAGCCGCTCGGCGAGGCGAACTTTGGACCTTTCGGTCTGAGCTGAGGGTTGACGCTGAGGAACCGGAGCTGCGGCCGTGGCATGACGACCCGGAATGGGTCGAAGACCTTTGTGAGAGTTCACCTTTTACGGAGCTGTTCAGATATCGCTTTAAAGGTTCAGGGCATATCAACTGCCTAGAGTGCAGGGTTTACAAGAGTTGGTTGAAACATTGCAGCAAAGCTCATCCGGATTGTCGGTTGGTGGGTATCCTTGACAGTCGCGTGACAATGGGTGCAGCCGCCAAAGGCCGCAGCAGCAGCCCGGCTCTCAGCCGGATTCTACGGAGCTCCTTGTGTTATGTGATTGGAGGCGGACTCTATCCCGGGACACTTCATTGTCGTTCCTCTTGGAATCGGGCCGATGGACCTTCTAGAGATGTGGATGTTCCACCTCCTTCACGACCAGAACCAAAGTGGCTCGCAGAACTGCAGACTGGCCGTTATGAGTTGTTTGATTGCATGTTGAAATCCGCTCAGTGGCCCCGACCTTTGGGGCGGTGGTTTCGTCTGCTCTTGTTGCTTGCGGGCGACGTTGAGAGGAATCCAGGACCTGATCTTGGCAAGACGTATACACCTCGAGGTGAATTGAATTTACTTGGCGGGTTTGCACAGGCGACCGCTCTTCGAATGCAGAGGTGTCTGTCTGCCTTTGAGTCATGGTGTATTCAATTTCCTGGGTTGACGCTTGCTCAGGTCCTTGAAACTTCGGAAGCAGCAAACTTAGCTCTAAAGGGTTACGGCCTGCATTTGTTTCGACAAGGTGCCCCCCGGTACTGGTTGGTCTATGCCATAACGGCAGTTCAACAACTTCGACCCGAGTTTCGGTTCGCATTGTCGGGAGCATGGCAGGTTGATAAAAAGTGGCAATTGGAGGAACCCGGTGCTTGTCGGGCCGTCCTTTCGGCCCCGATGTTGAGAGCCGTTCTTGCATTAGCCCTTATTTGGGGATGGCATTGCTTCGCTGGGATTGTTGCTCTTGGATTCGGTGGAATGCTCCACCCCAACGAGTTCTTGTTCTTGACGCGCAAAGACTTGGTGTTCCCTGAAGATGCTTTCCTCGAATTTCAAGCCCTTTACATTTTTGTCAGGAACCCCAAGACTTCTCGCTTTGCACGACGTCAACACGTCAGAGTTGATGACAGGTCGACACAGTTTTTGAGTTGGTGCATTTTTGGACAGTTGCCTCTTGAACAAAGGCTCTTCCCGGCCTCGCTTGCGGTCTTTAGACGCCAGTGGAACAGCATTTTGGACCGACTTGAGGTTCCTCGGAGACAATCCGAGAGAGGAGCGACGCCTGGTGTTTTGCGTGGGTCGGGGGCGACTCACGAATATCTTCAGAGCGGCAGCATATCTCAGATTCAGTGGAAGGGGCGCTGGTCGCAGTTGAAAACACTTGAGCATTACATTCAGGAGGTAGCTGCCCAATTATTCATGCATAACCTCACCCCGAAAGCTCGTTCCGAGATTCGTTTTTTGGGAGACCATTTAGGCCTGCTTCTTCAGCACATGTTTGCTTCAGAATACAAGCAATTTTGCAAAGCAGAAAGTTAAAGATAGAAGAGCACAGTTCAGCATTGAGCAACATTGAGCATTGTTTCTCGGAT
>CAXAMN010003448.1:280892-297855 GCA_963970005.1 Durusdinium trenchii
AAAGGCTGGGCATCTTTGTCTCTTGCGGAAAAGATTGAGCGAGGGATATATATATATATATTCGTTAAATCATTTTCCCCACAGGCGGCTCTGTGACCCTCACTTCAACATCCTCCCTTAAAATAGAAATTTCCAGTTGACATATTTTTTATTATCCGGCTCTGGTTGGGTGGGTGGGTGGGTTCCTTGGCAAAGACATGTCGAAAGAGAACAGCGGGAAAGCGATGTGTTACAGTAAGGCAGCCGAACTCAACACTGTTTTGCAAAGAGTGTTTTGTGTCCATGAGGTCGGGACGCACACCACACCTTCGGTCGGGTGTTTCAAGAGATCAAAAATCGAAGGGAAAGGCATCTTCAACACGGCCCCCTTCAAAGGTGCCTTATTTTTTGCTCTCGCACCGATTTGAACTCCAGAGGGCGTTCCGCGACCCCTCACCACAGTTGGTTGAAGGGCAAGTTCCATGGTGACGGGTACTCCTTCGCCCCTTTCCGGACAGTGTGGCACACCAACGCAAGAACCTCAATATATAACGGATTATAACGGGGCCCTTCGTTTTTTCTCTGAATCTCTTTTTCCCCGACGCCAACAGAGGAAGACACAAGCGTATGCTATTCTACCTTAATTACCTTGATAGCTTCCCTGGCCCTGCTCACTGGGTGGATTGTGTCAATCAAACTGAGGCACCGAAGCAAAGGCAAATAGGAAGACCTCTTGACCACAGCAATTCGACAAGTGATCTGTCTGTGTGCGGAGCTTGCATACAGCACCTTCTGCAGCACTATGGAAAATACGTGAGGCAAACCGATAAAAAATGCACATGTTGCACACGACACCAAATCAGGACTGGAAAACATATGTATTTCCATTGCAGTGGGTCCGGGAGTATGACCTGGAAGCAGTTGAATCTACTGGAATAGTTACGAAAGCCAGCCAACAGGGTTAATGGGATTTTTGGGAGGCTAGTTTTAGGTGGTTGGTGATGCAGAAGATACAAGCCGAAGTTGTTGCGGCATCACTTGAAACACCCAGTTGTTTGGGCCGCTTCCAAAATCGTCAACAGCCCAACCATTTCTCCTTCGGCCGGCGCTCTTCGGACGGTCCTGGACTTTGGCGCTGTGTTTTCGAGGTTCCGAGGCCATTTTTGGACTGTGTGTGTGTGCGGCGCTGTTCTGGGGGTGCCAATGTCTGACTGAGAAAAGAAGGATGTTCGCAACTTCATAAGTTGGACAAGTTTTGGCATTCATCAAGGAACGGTGCGACCGCAGGACGCTCGCGACCTTAAAAGGCGAAAAGCCATGCCGGAGCACGGAACGCCTAATGACGAACGGTAGCGGACTTCGGCGCCGTTTGCTCTCGACGTTACGAGGCTATTTTTGGCGTGCCAATGTCTGACTGAGAAGGAAGCCCCAAGCACAAGCCCCTCCAAACAAGAAGCGAGCGTTTGACACGAAAAATAAGAGCTCGAAGTTATGCGGGTGTGGTTTTTACGCGTTTTTGTTGTGTTTTTCTTAGATTTTGTCATGTTTTGAAAGAGTTTCCACGGTTGCGGTCTAGATATGTTCTTGTGCTCCTGTTTCCCAAACAAACCAACTTTTCTTTTTTTGAAACAACCTCTGGATCCAACTCTACCCTTCCTTGCCCATAAGCATTCTCATTGTTGCAAAGGTAGCACTTTTTGGGCTTCTCCCTCCATATTCTTTATGAAATGGGCTTCTCCCTCCCACAAGTTCGATTAGACCAATCCTGCTCATCTCCACTGTTCTCACCCAATGGCTCTTCAGGTCTATGCTCCATATCCCCCATCTACGACGAAATCTTCCAAAGAACCTTATGAAGCCCATGGAACGATCCAGCCATAGATACACTAAGGGTCTGAACTGGCTGTGTGGCCACTACTCATTCCCAAGCTCATGAGGAACCTTCTCTTCACCCCAACCTTCTTGCCCACGCATAGACATACATGAAGTCAGGCTGTACCAAACCTGGCATGCTCAGCATGCTCCCAATGTTCACCCAACATTGCCAAGGACATTCTTTCTCGTGATGCCACCCAAGCTCAAAACCTCATTGGACCTCACCAACACCCACCCAAAAGTAAACCAATAGATTGTGCCAAAAATATGCTCTACCAATAGCGTGAATCATGAGGATCAACTGATGTTGTACCCAAATGGTTCTGATCTTCCATTGGGCCACGTAACCCATTGCACCAGGCATTCCATGGACCCCACCCTCATTGATTGCCTAGCAAGTTTCCCTCTCACATGGTGCCCATGTGCTCTTGGAGGCCAAACAAACCCAATCGAAGCGCCATCCATATTGCGCTGCTGTCTGGGGCATTTGCTCAATGGCTTCTATAGCAATACAATTTGCTCAAAGTCAGGATCCCAATCTCTCATGCCCAGGTGTTGCGTCTATGCAGCCCCCTTTGGTCTCAAATGAAATTGCATACATACAGCCACAACCCCAATGCCAGCTGTTTAATGCACCCAATGCCTCATCTCATCTCATCCTCATCTCATTTCATCCACATTGGAAGTTCCATTTTCCTATCCTCTCTAGCTATATGCCCATCTCTCTCTCTCTCTCTTTCATTGGATATCTTAAGCCATCAAATCAAGACACTCTTCCACACTCCACCATTGAGACCATACAGTATAGGTATTCACCCTCACCACATAGAGTCTAGAGCCTGAACCCCCCATTCCTTCTCCATGTTCTGATAGGCAATGATCCAATTGGCATGGCTCTGATCTGTCAGATCTCTCATCAAGCTTTTGCAAAAATACTAGCTGCTAGCTTTCATGATTCCCACACAGAAGTCCATCAACCATCATCTATCAGCAAGTTCCGGACATCACATCATACATCATCAGGTCATCTTCTCTATGAGGGGGATCTTGTCTCCAAGACCTCCAATCTCAATGACTCCTCCCTGGGAGGGGGGGGGCGAAAAAAAATTGCTCGTGGGATTGGGCAACAAATTTTTTCTTTTTGGCCACTCCCCCCCCGCCGGGAGAAGCCCGGGCCCAGGCCCAGTTGCTGGAGATTGAGGATTCATTGAGATTGGAGGTCTTGGAGACTAGATTCCCCTCATAGAGAAGATGACCTGATGATGTATGATGTGATGTCGTGGACTTGCTGATAGATGATGGTTGATGGACTTGTGCGTGGGAATCATGAGAGCTAGTATTTTTGCAAAAGCTTGATGAGAGATCTGACTGTTTACAAGTTGACATTTTTGCTAGACACGTTCTTCAAAACAACCAACATTTTCAAACAACGCAGAAAACCACAAACCACAAAAACGCGTAAAAACCCCACCCGTATAACTTCGTTTTCTGAAAAGTGATGCACCTAGTCTCCGAAACAAGCCTTTCGCTGGAGACCTCCGGCACACAATCCGCCAGAACATATTGATCGATATAGCCGGATGTAACTTACATTTTGGAGGTTCCACTGTTCCACTTTCTGTGTGTTTTTCGCTTGTTCCCTTAGATCTTACCAGGGCTGCTGCAGCACACTTTGGGCGGGACGTGCGAACGTGTAAGCTACATACTGTAACTGACATTCTTCCGTGAACGGGCAATGGAAAAGATAGCTTGCATTTTCTCATGTCCCCCCTCACTAGCGGCAGGGAGAACACAACATGTGCCTTGACATTAAATTTTCATAGCCGGACGTTGTGACCAAGATGTAATCTGAACCTTTTAAATCCTCGCAGGACGAACATGCGAAAACACAGCCGTTTGTGGAACTAGAGGACAGGGTGGCCCGGAAGATGAATGTGATGAGTAGGAGAGTGGAAAAGAGAATCAGTCGATAGTTTTTTCCCGCAGCTCTGTACGTATAAATATAGTTTTTTGCAGACAGCTACTGTTCGCATACTGGAGACTAGAAGTGGGAACCATATGGGTTCACGCGCATTTCCGTCATGATCATCGCGGCTTGAAAGCCATGGATGCAGTATTTCTGCAGGACACATGCTGAATTTCCAAGTGCTTTCATGCAAAAGGCCAGAAGTTTTCGCGTAGACGTTTGCGTTCATGGTCGCTAAAGCTTCCAGAACATCTTCCCCAAGGTCACGCTCGCAATCCAGCCTAAGACAACATTCAGCGTAGCTTCTTGTTGACCTTCTTCCTCGCGAAGCTCATGCGTGCAGAGAGTCTTCGTACATCTGTCCATGTCCAGCGCGCGTGCGCTGTAGCTTTCTCAAGCATGCGTGGACAAGCTATATCTCGGTCCTGCAGGAGGAAGAGAGAGTAGAAAAGCTTTGCTCACTATGCTTTGGCAGTGCGTGGTAATGCCAACAGTAAGGGTTTGCCAGGAACGATGTGGTCATTCCAAAGATTCCAAAGACAATCGGTATCACCAGCCCAGGAAAGCGCGTAAGTATAAAATCACGCTCTTGGATACATTCACAAGCAATAGCTGTGCAGGTGTAGGCCAATCTCAGAAAGAGCGCGCAAATGAACACAAATCACAGTCAGGGATACGTTCACCAGCAGGAGCTATCGCAACTGGACAGTGGTAAAACTTTTCTTGTCCGCGCGCGGCGCTTTGCTCAATAGAGGTAGCTAGACGCTGCAGACGACTCATGTTCGCGTTGCGCGGATGCAGAAAGAAAGCAAACCGTCAACAATCCTGCTGAAGAGCAGCGTCTGCGTAGATGAATGCATTGGACGCATTGAATGCACCAATCCAAGACTGCCTTTCTGCCTCGAGCGTTCGCAATGCCCGCGAAAGAGTATGGTGCAGACAGTAATTGTCAAACTATTACGCAGATCGACAGCGTAGCAAAAGCTCATGCAGAGTGTATTGCAGGCAATTGCTGTTCACGCGCACGCGAGAAAGAGGTAGGCCTCATTTCGCCAGATGCCAGCGACTGCAGCGCATCTTTGCACGAGTTTATTCCGCCAGAATCACCGGGCGCATATTACCACAGTTTTGCGTATCCAACACGTACGACCTCCGCAGAGGGTTGCGTTTCGCGAGCGCCCCGTTGCCTTAAGAGTAACTACTGTACAAAGGTTTTGCAGTTGTAGATGAATTTTGTAGGTGTCTTCACCTAGGTCTTACTAGTTTCTCCACACCTGTCTCATATCTCAACACCTTATCGCCCGTATCTCAACGTCAACGCCTACGCCACCTGTATCTCAACATCTATTTGCCTATACCTGCACACCTGTGGTCTCAATTTCCTGTATCAAAACATCTGTATATAGGTCTATGTAGATCCTTTATACCACGTGTTACCCCATTATCACACACTTCATGATGAGGACCCTTGACAGCCGTGTCAATCGCCTGCATGTATGCAACTTCCTTTGATGATGACGATGACGGTGTTGTTTCTGCTGCTGATGATGGTGATGATGGTGATAACATTAGTGATGTTGATGAAGATGGCAGTGCTGCTGCTGCTGATGATGATGATGATGGCGATGATGATGATGATGATGATGATGATGATGATGGCGATGATGACGTTAGTGTACGTTAGTGATGTTGATGAAGATGACAGTGCTACTGTTGCTGCTGCTGCTGCTGCTGCTGATGATGATGATGATGATGATGGCAGTGCTGAGGATGACACGATGCCGATATTCAAAACGATAATAATGATGAACATAACATTCCTGACGATGATGACCATGATACTTTGACAGTTGAAGTTGGTAGCTGTTCTTGGAGGAAAACATTTTGCAGGTGCTTTCGAAAAAACGGTCACATCACCTGCAAGGGAGATGCATTTGGTCAAATAGATCTGAGGATTTTTCCTACTCGCCCGGGCCATTGAAGACCTCACCAAGAAGGCCTCTTGCTTGCGATGCGTGTGAGCGAGTGTAGAGTCGCTTTGATGCGCGGCAAGGGCGTTGAGGAGAAGAAGGCAGTCGTCGTTATGCCCATGCCAGGCACGGGCCGGTGCAATCCTTGCGTGCTCCGCCACTGCGTATTTAGACAATGCGAGGCTGTGCTTCCAACGTGCAGCAACCACACGACGCAGTGGCTAACTGCCTCAAGCCTGTGTCTTACGAGCTTGTTGGTTCCTGTTGGTTCTTGGCGCTTGACGGCCACGCTTGCTGTTCTGTGCACGGGACAAATATCTTCAAAAGATGGCTAGCAAGTGGCCAGTGGAGACAGGCATTGGAAGCACAACTATAGTCAGATGTTCGAGTGCCTGCACGTTTGCTGCAGGCAGATTGTTCAAAGAAGCAGTCTTTGTTCGACATTGCTCTTCGGTCAACAAGATGAACTGATGCAGAAGTACAGAAACTAGAATCTGCTGGCATGCCCTGGCCGAAGGAACCGACGTGGGCCTGACCATGTTCTGACAGGTCCGCTTCAGCCGACTTTGGTTTGCCTCCCTTTGCTTTTGCTCTATTGCATTCTGGAAAACATGCAATCGTTGGACTTTAATGTTGTCTTGGCTGCGTTGGATCTCATTGCACGCATTCGATTACAGTGGAATTGATGGTTCTCGGGTATGAGTGAGAACCCTATTGCATCTCACGACACTTATGACAAACATATCATAGATAAGCACATAAAAACATATCTAACGTATCTCTCTAGATATATGTATATATATATATTTATACTTTACTTCATTGCTCATACGGCTTCATCATGCTTGATAGCGTTGCTACACCAGCTGCGCTCAGCTCGTGTTCGTGCGGCGGTGAATCTACGTGAAAGACCAGCGCCTGGACTGGATGCGCATCACAGGCACTGGGCCTTGTTGCACCTTGAGTACACATCAGCAGACTCTGTAGACTGACGATTGACGATAGATGATTCCCCAACGGCGATAGCTTGGGGTGTTTTCACTTTTTAGGCGGATGGGCGCCATCGGACCCAACCCTGATCTGGTAGGTGGTGTCTCGGTCATTGCGGTGGAGTGTCCAAGTCATGTTTTGCTATATTTTGCTGGTGTTTAGGCCATGTTTGGGTGGTGTCTTGGTCATGTTTAGTAGGGTGGTATCTCGGTTACGTTTTGCGGGAGTCTTCCCGGTCATGTTTTCATGGTGTATCGGTCATGTTTCGGTGTTTTCTCGCTCATGTTTGGGTGGTGTCTTGTTGGTCGTGTTTTGGTAATGTCTTGCATTGTCTTGCTCATGTTTGTGTGGTGTGCTTGTCCTGTTTTGCTGTTTTCGTGGTGTATCGGTTCTGTTCTTGTGGTGCGGGGTTCGCGGATGTTTACCATGGTGGTGTCTCGCTTTTATGTTGTGTCTTTGTCTCGGGCTCAGTCTTTGTGCGTGTATGAACTGTGCGCTCGCATGCCCATACACCTGGTGCGCATTGCGCGCTGGCGCTTTAACACTCTCACACTTGCGGTCGCTGCGCGCCCACGGCGAATGCGATGGGCGGTCCGCAGCCGTCCTTGGCGCCGAAGCGCACTTGTCCTCTTCTAGTCAAACCTTCGCAGTGGTCTGGCCAGGTCATCTTCCGCCTTCCACAAAAACCACTCAACACAGAGCGAATTTCCCTGACCTGGTCCACAGACCACCTCAGAAACAAGCCTCCTTGTGGAGGAGCAACTCCGCACTGTGACAGATCAAGACCCGAGCACTCGTCAACAGCAATGTCGCACTCACCAATCAAACACCTAAGAACACTCCGAACCAACCTCAACACCGCAGCCAAAGTCTGACCACCCATCAACAAACAATCACCTTCACCCGGGTCATGCCATTGTCCCCTCTTCGGTCCCGCCATGGGGATTCTGCCACGAAAGTGTTGCCAAGTCCATATAGCAATCTCCAGAAATGAGATCGCTACAACCTTGGGGCCAGTGTCAACAGCTAGCAAGGCCTGTACAAATTGAAGGCCCCAAAGTCCAAAATCAAAAAATTTACTCGACCTTCCTAGATTGGTGTGCCAGGTGTCAGGCATTAGGTCAAAAAGCGAGCTATCACCCTCTCTCACTGCGTCAGGATGTTCCATCTTCTCTCCACCCTGCTCTTCACCCTCTCGAGTGAACTCGTCACGCTGCATCATCAGTTCCCTGCGAGCTTCTGCCACAGCGATGTGCAGTTTTTGAAGTCTTTCTTGTCGTTCTTGTTCCTTTTCTTGGTGCTGGCAAAGCGATCTCCACATCTTCAGTTTCTCGGCCGAATGCATGGAGTGAGCCGCCATGGCTGCTTTGTCGGCAGCCCCGTTCCAGAACATGGTCCAAGAATCCACTGCATCCGCACAATCACTTTCAGTCCTATGGGAGTTGATGTGTTGTCCTTGCAGCCTGCTGCCCAGCTTTTTCACACGCTCTTGGCACAGCAGCCATAGATCCTCATTCGAGCTGTACGGCAAACTGGAGGAGGAGTCAATCAGTCGCCAAAGCCCCACTGCCGCATAGGCGCTGTCCATCCACACTGTGACTTTGCAGTTCATCCCATCAGCCCAGGTCAGGGAGGCAAGCAAAGCGGTCACTTCACTTCTATCCACTGTCTGAATCGGGCCTGACAGGGGACCTGAAGCAAGACAAAGAGAATGAGATGCTGAAACACAGGCCCACGTTGCAAGCGCACATTCGATGTGTGTTGGATTTTTGCAGGAGCCATCCGTGAAGATGTCAACCCATCCCTCCAAAGTGCAGCATGGCTGGTAACTGAAGCAAGGTGGCTCAATAGGTCCAAGCATCTGCAGCCATTCATTCCAATGAGGGAAAGCTTCTGGGAGCAATCGGTGCTTTCTACTGACGGTCAGAGACTGCCATTCTGCCAGGGCCTGATCATGTCCTTCTCTTGCGGCTGACAAAGCTGGGCAATGCATCACTCTGTGGTCAAGATCATCAGGGCAGCCACAGAAAATGCAACATCCCGACTGAAATTTGTCATACTTGCTCTGCTGTTTGGCCGTCAAGAATACCCCCTCTTGGAGGGCTGAGACTTGAGCTTTGGCAAGTGGTGTGAGGTTCTTGCGTGCCCTCAACAAAACGTGTCGGTTCAGGTTAGTGAGTCCTGAGAAGTCTTTACGCTTCCCCACTACTCTACTTACCATAGCAGCCCAGGCACTCTCAAGCAAGCCCTGCAGGATGTTTTTCGGCACCGCAAGCAGGTCTATTGGATGACCTTCATGAGGCAGGACCCAAGGAGGTTCAAGTACATGCCATCTTATCTCCTCAAACACCTCCAGCAATTTCGAGAACGGACCAGCTTGAAGCTTTCCGGAGTAAGCTTGCCAGTATTGTTGCCACAATGTAAGCACTGAATCCTGTTTGTCAGCCATCCTTCTGAAGTCAGTAATGACTCTGGTCAGTTGGTAGAAACCAGGGTCACACATCAGGTTGTCCAGCAGAGCCATGCGCATCAAGGGAGCAGCACCTGCTTTTCCGTACCCCAAGGCACGTAGCGCCAAGGTGCGCAAAGAATCAACATGAGACTTGCCCAGCAGACAAACCGAAATGCCGTGAAATGCTTTTGGCCAGAAGACTGAGATCAACAATTGTTGCTTCATGCCTGGCTCAGCGTCAAGTTTCTTGAGCTTCATCCAAAGTCCCTCAAGTGCTTGAAGCCGCTGTATCTGGATGCTGATGCGTCTTGCTCCAGAGTAGCTGTGTTGAACCCCAAGGTCTCCTGCCTGTTTCTGGACTTTGTAGTCCAGTGTCTCCAGCATTGGACCATCTGCCGCCATGGTGCTCCACGTCCAGCTCTTCTTTCCATCAATCTCAAGCTTCCACAAGCTAAGGAATTCTTTCAGGACCAGAGTGCCTTGCGCCAGATGGCGTGCCTCCTCCGCAAGCAAACCAATGTTGTCTACAAAACTGAGTGGGATGACAGCCGGAGCAAATTGCGTCATGTAGTTGTGAAGGCAAAGGTCAACCCATAGCAAAGCAGCTCAGTGCACCTGAAAACATGTTGCGCGTGAATGTATAAGTTACGCGTCGACATGTAGAACAACTGCTTTGCTTGAGAAGAGCGTCCTTGTAGCTTTTGTATAAAATCTGCGTTGGCGTTTGTTTTTTGGCCGCCTCTTGAATACCTTATCAGCTTATCATTTGGATGAACTACGCGTTTGCGTGTCCAAACGCGTATCTTCTGTGGTGGTCCCGTATGAATAATGCCTCCGCCGTTGGAAAGGCATTGTGTTTTCCTTTGGTAGTGGTCTATTGTTTTCATATATGTTCATATTGATCCCCTACGATATCGTTTGAAGCGTCTCATTCTTTGCTTGTGTGGAGATTGTTTGCGCCCATGTCTAAGCACTTATCGTGCTTGGTGCATTTTTGTTGGTATATGTGTTCCGCTGATTGATGTCTTCTGGCGAGTATGTTTGCCGGGTGCCTGAATGTTGCAACAGTACTGTACTTGAACATATAAAATTTGGCCATCGGCAAACATTCCTCAAGTGCTTCGTTGTCTATGAAAACTACAGGCTGCTTGGATAGTGAACTTGTTCTTGTAACTTGTCTAAGCCTTGTGGTTGCATTTCAGAACATTTTGGTGTTGGTGGACATCTTTTTCGACGCGTAAACACTGCTCGCTTGACACTGCGTTTCTTGTTTCGTTCGTGTTTCAGTCACGCGTTGGCGCATGTACAGACATTCATTGTTTCGATGTATATTTCCTGCTGACTGTGGTAAAACATTGTTTTTGCTTTTGCTATTCTCGTGTTGTTGTGCAAACTTTGTCTGCGTGTCCAAACGTGTGCTTTCCGTGGGGTCAATAAAGCATGTCCTCTTTGACTTTGATCGCTGCGTTCATTGCACCTTTCGTTTATCAATCATGCGTTTGTCCTTCAAAACATTTTCCTTCTCCTTTGGTGATATATGTTAATGTCATTTGTATGAACTTATGCCCTGTTCAGTGACTGTTCAAGAAGGAATTGCGCGCGTGTAGATACTGTATATGTACTGAATTGGTATAGACCATGCGCAGGCACTTGAACGGACAAGTCGGCCATCGGCGAACATCCCTAATAAAAGAGGGAACATAAGTTCATTCTGTTTGGATATTGAACTTGTTTGTGTAACCTTGTGTCTAAAGTTCGCGGCTGCATTTCAACATCCTTTGGAATTGGGTGGAAACTTGTTGTCGACGTGTAAAAGCTGCTTGCTTGACACTCTGTTACAGTTTCTTGCGCCGTTCGTGTTTGACTCATGCGTTGGTACATGTGCATACATCGGCTGCTTAGATGTATTTTGTCTGCTCACTTTTGAACAGCGTTCCCTTCGCTTGTCAATATTCGCTTGGCTTGCATGATTTTTTGTATAAACTATGCGCTTGCACATCCAAACTTGTATCTCCCCTGGTGCCAGAAATTAAAGTATAAGTATGGCTTTTAGTAGCCGGTGAGGCTAAACAAAAAAACCTGTATCGAATCAAGAGCTCCAAGAAAGTGCATGTACATAGTAGGGAATTGAGCTTGCAAGATCAGACAGACATGTCATACATATATTTTTGGTAAACATGGCTACTATAAAATCAAGACGCCTGAGGATGATAGCCGCAACAAAAATGAATTGGCACCGTTTGCAGAGCGAAGGGCTGCAAAAAATAAGCGCAAACTCTTTCTAGAAACAAGTGCGCAAGCTCTTCAAGCCTAAAGCCTCTAAATAGAACCATAGGACCTGAGCTTCAAAAGATTGACATACACATATATATAATATATATATATATATATATTTGTATATGTGTTTCTCTAGAACTTCAGGTGGCCCAACCTTCAATTATGTTTACGCACCCTCTTGTCTAAAAAAAAATGGTGCGCTAGGCTCCTCATTCTGCGTCGGAATATGCAGTAAGTTGCGCGTATATACACCAAGGACCCTGCAAATTCTGTGTTGTGCTGTATTGAAACGGTTCTTGAAACGTATACACCATGCGCAGACACTTGAACATACACTTTGGCCATCGGCGAACACTTCTTAAGTGCTTGGTGGTCTATGGAACATTCATTTGGCTTGGATTTTGTTTGTGTCGTTTTGTGTACAAACTATTGGATTGCAATTGCATTTCATGTCTTGTGTTTTTAACACACAACGTGCGCAGAAAGAATGTTCCAGATCTGGGTGGATGCTTTGCTATTAGGGTTGTCAGCCGGGTTATTTAGAGTCTGTTGATTTCACAGCAATTTCATCTCAGTTCCACTGTTCATCAAATGCGCTACACACATTCTTTGGTTCATCTTGTTTTCTCTGGCACAGCAGGCATGGCAACACGAGGCAACCCAAGAGGCGGACTTCGTTTGCTTGCTCAGTTTGCGTGTGGTGTAGGAGATTTTGCTCGGGTTTTCATCCCTTTTCATCAACTTGCGACAGCTAATTGGTGCAGCCAGGATAGTTCAGGACCGCGCCATTTTGGATGATCCCTTGGATGAGGACCAGACAGATGAGGCAGGATGCTCGCATTTTCCTACTTGTACTATGAAAATTCTCGCAGTTTGCTGTTGTGACCGCCAACTGCCAGGTTTGAGCAGGTTTCTTTCGGTAAACTGTTCTAAACGTTGATAGGATTCCTTTTGCCACGAGGCTGTTGCCACCTTTCGAGAAATGTCTGAGCGCGCGGTGGAGTCACTTTCTGAGGGTGCTGCCATGGCAGTCTAGAGTCTGGCAGCCACAAATCTACACACAGCAGCGGCTGCCGAGGTTTGGAACCAGTAGAAGAGGCTGACAATGGATGGACGTTTGAGACAGAATGGGCGAAAATTCCGCAAAGACTAGCAGTTGGTCGTTTTTTCTGCAGTGGAACATTGGAACGCAATCATTTTGACCTTTGTTTGGCAGGTTCTATCTCATGGACATCCAAGACGATTTCGGATTTTATGAGGTGAGAGTGAGTAATCAGAAGTTCTTTGCCGAAGAACTCATCACCAACGGCGGGTCTAGTTTGACTTTTGGCATTTACTTCTTGATTGTCCAGGAAGAGGAAGGACCTGCAGGAGATCAAAAAGGCAAGGAGGACCTGGACTTGGATCCTCTCCAGATCGCTAAGATTGCCAGGAGGAATCTCCACCAAACAGGGCTCGCTCACAGGCCATGTGCAAAAGTCTGTGACTTGTTTGATCGTGTATATATGTATTATTTCGAAGAATACCCTGTCACATGATGAAGCATTCCTGTTTGCCGTCGTCGCCACCTACCATCTCAAGAGGTGGGTGGGAGGGTTCATGAGCCTGTGCCGTACACCGGAAAACGTGCGGCTGGGCATTGGCTACGGAAGGGCGGGAACCATTGGTTGTGCAGGGCACTTTTGAGGGTTGTATACATTGTGGTGCAGGGCACCTTGGTTCTTTTACATTGACAGTGGTCATTGTTGTTGACGGACGTGGTCGTCCAGGTTGAGAAGGAAGGGTTCCATCTACCAATCACATTTGCGATTGGCAGCGGAGCCAGTCGCTCCGTAGGGACCTGTCAGGACTTTGTTGCTTGGGGAAGCTTAGCAGAGCATGCCGGGTTCTGAAGGAAATAGTACTGGCTCAGGTTCCACGGAAACCTCCGTCGGATCCCAATTGGCACAGCTTGTGCCCACCTTCGACCCGGGAGTCGACAGTGTTGAACAGTGGTGCCAGAAGATTCGATTGTTGATCCGTGCATGGCCTGAAAATAAGCTCAATGAATTGGCCACCTAAGCATTTCAGAAGCTTGAACTTCGTCGGTGAAGTCATGCCTGGCACTAAGGAAGGAATTTTGAAGATTGTAGAGATTGTGTCTGGCCAATTTGGCCAAGTTGATCTCGAGAAGAAGTATGAGGTGGTGGAGAAAGCAGTGCTTCGATGCCAACAAAAGCCGGATGAAACCGCAGACTCATTTTTGGCCCGCATGAACGTCGCATGGACTGAAATCGAGGCCAACCAGGTCAAGCTCAGCGAGATTCAGGCCTACGTGGTCCTTCGTGGCAGACGACAAGAAGAGAGTTTTGGTAGAATCTGGAGCAGAAAGTGGCGGAACATTGAGCATGGGCAAAGTCACTTCTGCAATTAGGCTTCTAGGCTCAGCTTTCTTTCAGGAGTACACCACTGGCAAGAAGGACAAAACTTTGAAAACATATGATCAGAGCGCATTCACGGCAGAAGAGCTGGAAGAGGAAGAAGACCTCTACTGGACCAATGCTGATGAGCAATGGGAGGACGACAACCTTGAAATGTTGGCCGCCGAGGACCCAGATGCTGCATTGGTGCTTCAGTTCGAAAGCGCAGTGAACGAAACGATTCAAGAAGAGTCAGAATTGTCAGCCTACTACTCAAGCTATCAGGAGGCTCGCAAGAGACTTCAAGAGAAAACAAAGAATCGTGGGTTTTGGAATTCCAAAGGTGGGTCCACTAAGGGCTATGGCAAAAAGGGGGTCAAGGGAAAGACATCGAAGGGCAAGGGCTTCAAGACTCTCCAACAACGCATAGCTGAATCCCACTGCAGGATCTGTAACCAGAGAGGGCACTGGAAAGCCGAGTGCCCGATGAGAAAGTCCGCAACTCCTTCGGATGATCGCCCTCAGATTCCGACGTCGGCCGCCGTCGTGATCGACCTTGAAGAGATCCCCGAAGCCACGCGCGAAGACTTGAAAGAGGACAGCCATCATGTGTGTTTCGGAACTGTTCATGACAGGGCCAAGTCTTTTGGGGATACGTTGAAAAACAATCTCACCAAACGAGACATCGCAGCACTTCGCTCCAGGAAGGCATTGTTGACTTCCGCACCAGGTGAGATCCGTGCCGAAGGTTCCAAAACGGAAACCTTGAGCCCAGGCATTTCGAATGCAGCCGAAGAGAGCCAAGTGTTTTTTGCATCCACTGGCACGACCGGGGTCGTGGACTTGGGAGCTTCACAAACAGTTATAGGTCATGAACAGTTGAAGGAACTCCTAGGACAACTAACAGAAGAAGTAAGAAAGCAAGTCAGAAAATCTACGTGCAACCTGTTGTTTCGTTTGGCAACCGCCAAACCCTGGAAAGCCGAACCGCAGTGGTCACCCCGATGCAAGGTGCTTGATTCCGAATTGCGGTTGTTCGTGGCAAGACCCCATTTTTGATCTCCAGCCAATTACTAAAACGGCTAGGGGCAGTGATCGATACCTCAGAAGGTACGTTGTGGAGCAAGACCCTGAAACGACGCCTGAAGATGGAATCTACTAAGAAGAATCTATTTCTGCTAGACATCAATCAGTTTTGGCAACCGCTCGAAGAGTCGTCATTTTTGCAGATGCAGGAGCACTCATGCACCAGCCGGCAGGTACAGCAGTCAAACCCGACTGACCAAAATCCGTTGCCGACGCCAGCAAAACATGACTCTCCTGCAGCAGCCAACTCATCGGAAGCCGAGTCGGTAGTGATTGGTAGACGTAATCTAAGTAACCAGGAAAACACACGTGAGGCACGAACCGCCGAAGCTGCTTTGAAAGAAGTTGATGTCCCTCTCACCGGTCAGCCATCTAGCAGCAACGAGAGCTCGAGTCCAATCGTTCAAGCCCAATCCGTTGATCATCATGCCTTCCGACCTCTCCGCTCAGTTGTCCCGACTCCAGAAGTCCATGAGAAAGGGGAAACGGAAAAGGACCTTCAGGAATTCCTGACCATGGCGGTGGAGCAGATGGCCCTCCACAAGATCCAATTCGGCAAGGCAAAGCTCGGTATGACCTTCGAAAAGGCCTTCAACGACCTGGCATGGACCAAGTTCGTGACATCTAAATACGGAGACTCGGACAAGAAGGAACATCGCATGTTCGTGACCTATGCCCAACTCAGAACCGAGCAGGAGATCCAAGCTCTGGACCTGGACCAATGGAAGTCCGAATGCGTCGAGCCACCTGTCCCAGTCAAGGCACCACCCATGACTGCAGTGAAGAGCAAAGCATGCCCATCGATGAAGGCAAGTCAACAGGGCTACGCAAGCTCATCTCGACACAGCCAGTCGGACCCCGCCAACGAGATCAACATTCTGCAGGGCCGCATGGACCAGATGGGGACCCTCCAAGAAGTTGTCCTCCACCTCCGGAACCTGACCGTGAGCGCTCAGCAGTGGACGCTAGTGAAGGAGGCGCTCGACCATTAGATGCCGAGACCAGAGCAAGTCTGGCCGCCGAATGCTTTGCCTCCCAACAACTCGGAAAAGCAGAATTCGATTTTAACATGACCGACCAAGAAACACACATGGCCGAATGCAACCGTCTCATCAGGCAGTTTCGTAAGGAGTTCAAACAAGCCCAAACAGTGTTGCATCCTCCTAAAACGAAGAAAAGGTGTGTACTGTTTGAAGTCATGTGCTCATCCCAAAGTGAGTTGACAAGGCAATGCACTCAGCTGAACGTTCATGCACGACGATTTGGCCGAGAACAGGGAGGCCTCAGCACGACGTCCGGGAGAAAGAATCTGTTTGCTCATTTAATCATCGAACAACCAGAGCACGTGTGGATAGCTCCTGAGTGTCGACCATGGTGCCGATGGTCCCTGTTCAACGAGCAACGTTCGCTTGAGCACTTTCTTCAAGTGGCCGCCGAACGTATCGAAAACATATGGCAAATTGCTTTATGTGTAGTTCTGTGTGAACACCAGTTGAACAACGACAGACACTTCCATTTGGAGCAACCGAACGGGTCACTTTTTCTCCAACATCCTAGTATAGTTGCATTGGAACATGCAACGCAGCAGTGCAGGTTCGACATGTGTCTCGTAGGTGGCTTGAAAGACCCCAAAACCAAGGAATTCATCAGGAAACGAATGACGCGCAACCGATTCTGCAGACACGACCACAACCACCATCAAATCGCAGGGTCCACGAAGGTGAACGGTCAGAACGTACCTATGTCAGCCTTCACTGAGCTTTACCCCCGAAAGTTTGCTAGACAAGGACAAGTAGCAAAGAGCCTCATTCAAAGGAATCATTCATTTCATGTGTTTGCCGCCGAAGAGACAGAGTTTGACCATCCTACCAAAAGGCGGAGACTAGGTCAAAAGAGCTCCAGAATCCAAATCTCACGTGGGAGGACGTGATGGCTGAAGCAGATCAAGTAGCTGCCAGGGTGGGTCCGT
>CAXAMN010003448.1:315138-368312 GCA_963970005.1 Durusdinium trenchii
CCCCCCCCCCCCCCGCGGTTCGACTCCCCCCTGCGCGCGGTGAGCGGGACCACCAAGCAGCTGCAGCACACCAAGCATCTGCAGCGCCCAGCGCAGCAGCGGCAGCAGCAGCAGCAGCACCAGCAGCAGCAGCAGACCACCCAGCGGCGGCAGCAGCAGCAGCATACCCAACGCCGCGGCAGCAGCAGCCGCAGCAGACCACCCAGCGCCAGCAGCAGCAGCAGCAGCAGACGACCCGGCGCCTGCAGAGCACCCAGCGCAGCAGCGCCCAGCGCAGCAGCGGCAGCAGCAGCACCAGCAGCAGCAGCACCAGCAGCAGACCACCGGAAGCCCGGCTAGCTTTCGTTCACCCCCTCTGGCCTCAAGTGAATTTTGATCGAGGGTATCTCCAAACCAAAAATTCTGGAAGATCTATGGCTCCAACCCTGGGAACTCCAGAGTGCTTCCTGCTTGACTTGAGCGAAGCTGTACCTTGGGGTCCCTTTTGCATACTGTTACAAATGACTCCAGACACGTGTACGTCAACACAACGAGAACCACAGCACTATCCAGACGCCGATTACTGTTCCGTCCAAAGAATATTCCGTTGTGTGTATCCAAACACATGTGACTTAGATGAAGAATACTGATCATCAAGCTGACGCGTTCGGCTACATAAAAGACGAGGACAGACCAGTTTAGCTAGCACAGCTGCGTGATGCAAGGAAACAAATCGCTGCATTAGCTGTTGTCGACTTGGGAGGAGTCTGAAGAAGAACAAGAAGAAGGAGGCGAAGACGATTGCCACTTCAGCCTGTATCATGATTGAACAAGTGCCGTATTTGCTGATCCATTGGACAGCTGACTTGGAACGCCTCGAGGTGCAATCTCGGAAGACAACATCCTGCGGAAGTCGCACAGTGAGGAGCAGCACTACAAGCATCTACAAGCACTTTGTAAGCTCGCATTTGAGTTGCCGTCGTGCAGAAACCTGAGAGAAGAGGCAGCGCACCAGACCTCTCAAAACACAGGCCTTGGAACAGCGTCTAGTTTCTTGTTGTGTGTTGTGCTCAGAATTTGCAGGGACATCATTAAGGGCCTTGACAACCAGGAGCCTTACCAGAACTGCCATCATGTGCTTTTCAGTGAAGTTCTAATGCAGGAGAGGAGGCGTATGCGCAGGGCCTCAACGACATGCGTTCGCTGGGAGAAGGTCCTTGGAATCACTTGTCCTTGCATCCTTACAGAGATGAAGAGTGCTTGACTTGGTTGTACGGCGTTGTGTGGGGTTTTGCTCCTTTTTTGGTGTTTTGGTTGCGTGTGAGTGAAAAGTGATGGGAAAGTTTGATTAAACAACCTTTACTGTTGCTGTGCTTCAGCAATGTCCAAGTCTTTTGCCTCAGAGCATGTTTCGCTGGCATTTGCAACGTTCGCGCTGCTCCGATATTCTTCCAGTGGGATTGTCCTCGTTGTCGCCATTGTCATTTGCGTCGTCATCGTGGTTGTTGCTGTTGGGTCCGATCGGATGGTTTGGCGCGCAGTATAGATGTTAAATGAATTTACATGTTGATAAAATTCAATGGACACCGGGTGTCTGGAGCATTTTTTGCTTGTGCAAGCAGGGTTTTGTGACTGTGCGCGAACCAGCTGATCGGGCGCGGGGAGTGTGGGTGGTTATGAGTTATGCTGTCGTCGGCTGCATAGAATTTGTCATCGGCTTCATAGAACTTGTCCTGGCTTACTGTAGTCGTGTGCTTAAAATTGGGTGGGCGGATGTTTCTTTTTGACTGTTGTTGGTGTTACTGTCGCAATATTGATGACATGGTATATGAATGATGTGATATATGGTACTTGTATGGTATGGTAAATGCGAGGAACTTATTGCGTCGTTTCTCGTTTCCGTTTGAGCAAGTGGTGGAGAAACAGATGAAGAGTTTGCTACGAAAGATCAAGTACATATACTGTAAAATCGTTTGTGAAACACACAACGTTTTTGTTTCAACGTTTGTACGTTCTATTCTTAAACGAAGTTGACATGCCGTGACGAGTCTTCCGCACCAACCCGAATCCACAAGCAAGCAACACACTTTCAAGCAGCACACGCTAGTTCCCAGTGCGCGTAGAGCTTTTGCCTACGCTGTGTCACATTTGGGGCTGAAGTCCGAAGCCACCACTGGTAAACGTAGCACCACAGCAACCCATTCACTTCTCCTTCACGGTTTCTCAGTCCGTCGCATTGTGTAGCCTAGGGTAGAAGAGTTTCTTCGGGCGTGCAAATAGAACCGAACGTTAACATCCCAACCCATCCCACCCGATATATATAATATATATATAAGGGTTTATTTAAGACTGTGAGTGTTTTTACCTCACGTGTATTTTTATATGTAATTTGCACGCTTTTTGGATGGTCTTTTTTGGGAACTTTGCGCGACAAAGACGCGTCTTTGCCGCGCCTGTTTTTGTCGTTCGATTAAACACACATTGTGATTACTGACGACTTCAGAATTGTTCCACTATTCACTATTCAAATTCCAAGGTTTTCGTTGGATGGGGTCGGATGTAAACGTTCGGTTCTAAGTGCACACCCATACATAAGAAACTCTTCTACGCTACGGTGCACAATGCGACTTCCTGAGAGTGGGGTGGGGTGGGATGGGTGATGGGTTGGGATGTTAACGGTTCTATTTGCACGCCCGAAGAAACTCTTTTACACTTCTACGCTACGCTACACAATATAATATACATACTGTTTACTTTCGTCGCAAACCAGATGTGGACGCCATGGAGTTGAGAGTTGAGAGCCATTGGAAGCAAAAAAGCAGCGGTTGTTTTCTCTGCGGAGAAGCGCCAAGCGTGCGTTTTGGGAAGAGACAACCAAGTTGAAAGGCAGATCTCGAGAATCAAATGAACTTTCAGAAGAAACAACACCCTTGGACGCAGTGCTCCGAATCAGATGGACATAGATCTCTTGTGCGCAAAATCTATCAGCCAAGATCCGGGTTTGTCCAGTGTGCTCAGGAGTTTGGCAGTGGCAAGAAAACGCAGCATTGGAAAAATGGGATGTCCCCCATGACGCCTACTTTCAGATTGACAAAGACAATGCATGGTTGTGTGATACAGATACATCCACTGCGCGCGGAGGGCCGGGCTGCAGCTGGTCTTTCATGTCTTGAACACAAAGATGAGCCAATATGTGTCCACCTTGCCAAAATACTATGTGCACCAACGAAAACAACCCTGATCCTCAAATTCCACGCTTTTTGACATCACTGGAGGCGCGCCGATCCACCCGATCAGCGTGTTGTTGTTGTTGTTGCTGCTGCTGCAGTTGTTGTTTGTTTGTTTTCATCAAAAGCTCATCGTGATTCTTGCCGATGATAGCTGTGATACTGAACGCCGGTGCCTGGCCCTATGTGTGTGTGTGTGTGGTTTCTTGCTGCACGCTTTAGTGGTTGATCAAAAGGTGCTTGTAAGGACTTTGTTCATCGGGAACCGTTTTTGCTAGTGGGGTGTGTTTTCGTTCTCGAGTTAGAGAAAGTACAGTTCCTTATTCAATGAACATTGTTGACCTCCCGTATTTCTTTTGGATTCCTTTGGAGGTTTTTGCATTCAGGAGCGGCTTTGATTCCTCGCATTCATTTTAGTCATTATATAGACATCACCATGTTCTTTATTGTATAGTTTTGGCCAGAAAAATGACTGAACATGCGACAAATCTTTGCGAAAGATGACATGATCGAAAAACTAAATCATATAGTATCATATATATATATATATACACAGGTGAATGTGAAAGTCGCTTTGGAAGATACCTGCCCACATGTTGCTAGGGAACGAATCCAACAATAAGGGACTTGCCGTAGCCTTTGCAACACATCATCGTCTACAGGCCCAAAAGTGTTCATCCAAACTCCAAACCAGACAAACATGGTTTTGTGCACTCATCCAGGTATGCAGTAAGGACAGCGACAAGACCAAGAAGACTTCTAGTATACAACCTCCCGTGAAAGTCAAACATAGGGCCGCTCACAAAAGCTTTGGGAAAGTAGAGTATTGTTTTGTAAGACATGCCGATTCCCTGAACAGGAAAGTAGATCAACCGACCACCATATCAGTGTTTGTTTGTTTGCTTGTTTGTTTGTTTTTTTGTTTGTGTTTTGTGCAAGAAGAATGGCTGGGCCTAACTCAAATGCCGAGTGAAGTAATTGCATCAAATGTAATTCTTCATTCTAATCATCCGACTAGCTCTTTGATTTGTGTTCGCAGCTGTTAATTTGGTTTGGTGCTTTGTTTGGCGCAGGAAAATCCGGACTTGGCGTCTAAGACTTACCTAAGCGAAGTCAAGCAGAAGAGTTTTTGTTGCTCAGGAGATCTGGAGTTTCAACGCAATTGTGTGTGTGTGTGTGCGCGCTTGTGCAGTCACGTTTTGACTTGGTGCTAGTGTCTCAGGTTGAGGATGCCGGAGAAGGCAACAACATTGTTTAAAGCGGCCTAACTCCCTTCTGCCAACTTCCGCAGCGCAGGTTCGCGAAATGCATGCAATGTGCCAGCTGGCTCAACAAAGCATCCAAGCTAAGGCGATCATCTCTCAGCTTCAGAACATCTCTTGTCTTTCTTGCATCTGAATCTACATATACAAATGCATCAGGGTGCATCAATGAATCAAGTTCCAACTGGGGAGCGGATTTTGCTGTTTGCAGGCTGCTGGGAAGGTGTCGGCAGCTCGGGTTGTTGTTTCAACAGATCAACCAGATTCAAGTAACAAGTGGAATCTTCACTTCCAGAACGATAAAGGGCATTCTTCGCGCTTCAAGCCGCAAGTGGGTCCTCAATCTGAAGCATCCGCAACTCTGAGGATATTGGACACAAAACAAGCCGTCGTGAAAAACTTGGATAGAAGAAGGCCACAGCTTGTCAGACATCAGAAAATTTGGCGCAGATAGGTGTTGCGCCTCTTCAACAGTCTTTGGAGAGCCTGACACCATTCTCTTTGTATGCCAAGTTTGCAACTGGAATCTAGAAGGACATGCCCCACAGCGCCATGTCTTGGTGGCTTTCCCGATGGAATCGTTGTGAGGCGAAGCTCATTGACTGGACAACTTGGTTCCTAGCCTTAGAATCCTCTGAGCGCTAGTGAAGTGTTACAGGTGTCACACGGGTGAGGAATGCAGTTTGCTCACTTCAGCTTTTGCAGTTTGAGGAATGCAGTTCACTTCCCAGTTTGAGCTGTTGTGCTTTTCATCGAACAGAGCTGCTGGCTAGCCAGGTGGAGGAGAAGACTTCCAGTTGGCTAGCCTCACTGACGAGTTTTGCTCGTGCGCAGCTTGGTGGGGCTGTACGCCGACACTACATGTTTACTTGGAGGTGATCCTCCATCCCCGACATCGGTCAGAGAAGTAGGCGGGCACCAAGTCAGTCCAAGTTTATGAAGAAGAGTCAGAACATTACATTTGTGAATCAAAGGCCTGCAACAATCATCAATCCTTTAAGGTCTCAAAGCTGAGAGTCTTGGTCCATCTGTGTGACACAGACGCGTTTACACATGCCCAGATTCGCAATGATGTGCAATGTGTTGAGCTGCAGGTTTGAAGATGTTTGAAGCCTTTCAATCCTTTCAGTGCTTTTCGTCCAACAGCACTACCGCCAGGCGACCCAGCGCAAGTACTCGTTCACTGTGGCTTGGTTGCTGATCGTTCTCCACTCTGCTAACTGCTAACATCATCAGCTGTAGGGAATAACCTGTAGCGACCTCGGGTGCTAGATTCCGAACTTGATCAGCTATGAAGGGCGTTTTTTTGCGGCTATTGTTTTTGCGGCTATAAATAAGTTAATATCATACTTTGAGATACTTTGAGCAAGTCATTGAGTGCCACACGAAATTGTTACATCGGAGTAAGACAACAACATGACAAAAGGTCCAAATAATAAACACACATGCTTTCCTACTGAAGAACTCTGCTGCAGTGAGGAAGCACTCATTTGTAACCAATGAGAGCTTGCAAATGCGGTCCGCCACAAGAAGCAGGTGCCACTGGTTTGTGTACATGTTGTCATCACCCTGGTGTCAAGAAAGTGTCCAAGTATGCACCTTTCAGGCTGTTAAGCCGGGTGAAAGACAGAAAAGACCAGAAGGACCAGAATCAGATATCACGTGCCCAGCAGCAGGCTTGGATAAGATTGGTCACATGAGGAATGAGATAGCATGGGATACAACCATCTCCCATTGGAAGCTCACAAACAGCAAATTGATAAATCGATATGAACCGATCATCAAGATGCGAATCTTTGTCTTAGGTTTGGGAGCTCCAGAAGGTTTCCCAGATCAGCGGCTTTGCTCAAGCGAGCACAGCGGCAAGCCGGCTTGCTCAAGGAGCTTTTGGCATGTTTGGTTATATACGTACTATATGACAAAATATGGCAGAGTCAGGCATATGGCGTGTCCAGCTTAAACATCGCGCCTTTTTGTTCGTAGTGTTTTGCTCAAACAGGGTTACACCGCGAAAGAGTCTATTGGAGAGCTGTCCATTCAATTCGGACAACTCCACATTGTCTTTCTAGCCCGCTGATTGATCTTTTTGACTCGTTCTTGGTTCCTTCCTTTCTTTGTTGTATTTTGTTTTTCATCTGGAACACCTAGTCAGTAACAATTAGTTTCTATTTCTTGAAGTGGAGGTGGCTGCAGGAGCGGCGAATCAAGAGGAGGGAGCCTCAGACATGCTGGTAAGGGCAATTGCTGCACCAGTTTCCAGCGGGCACCCAGCTCTGTTCAAGGTCCCAAGTGGGATGCACATGCGACCAGGCATCACCGAAACTGTCAGCGACCATCATCAAACCACTGCAAAGCAATTGCTGAATTTGCAAGGAAAGAAAAGGCAAGAGAGCAGCTTTTTGCACAGACCTTGATGCGGGGAAGAAATGCCAGGCCGACGAGCAGCCTTCAACCTTGACAGCGGAGAAAGGTTTGTTTGGTTTCCCGATCAACGGCTCTATTTGGAGAGCTTGGTATTGTCTCAAGGTGGAGAACCTCAAGAGACAGGGATTCCAAGCGCAATGAGGTCCTGCCAGTACCTCCAGATCGCCCCTTGGCCTCCATGCACACGCAGTTCCGAAGGTGTGGCTTGAGATGCAGTATACAATTGATGAGTCCGAAGTTGAACGGAGTCACATGATAGATGCATGTGCTGGACAGGAGAAACATGCGTGAGAACATCATGATCTTCCGGGCAAGGTGCCAACTGGAGCCTCAAAACATAAAGCGCCGAAAGAATTCCTAGCCAACTTGGCATTTCCTGTGTTGCATGCAGGTGCGAAGATGACCTCACTCAGCAAGACTTGTTGGATGTGGAACTAGCCACATGCTCGATTTTTTAGCAGTTTCAATAAGTTAAATTTGATATTTCATGTCCTTTGAGGCCACAGCTGAATGTGAAGGCGCACTCTTGCCATGTGTATCTTGATAGTTTGATACTAGTTGCCTATGCATCTTTAGCATGTATAGATTTGTGGTTGACAAAGATCAGAGGATGTGCGGGAGATGGAGGTAGATTCATCCAGAAATCAAGATAGAATTGAAACAAGCATGGCAATCGGCTGCAGGTGAAATCCTACGACTTTGCCGCAAGGTGGGTTTTAAAATGACATCTATGTGAATCAAATAATATAATCAAGAAGAAATTGAATATCTTTGCGCTCAAACTCTAACCGAGGCAGAAAAACTATCGCCAAAAAAGAGTTATTGATCGACGAAGAATGTTCGATCAAATACTAAAATATATATACAACTTAGATCTATATATTTATTCTAAATTTTATGAATATATTAATTGATAACGATTATTCGATTTAGTAATATTGAAATATATATATATATATTTAGAAATATATGAACGGTATAAATAAATGTAAATATATATATATATATTTAATAACACATTATGTATTTACATTAATACTTATTTTAATCTATTTTATATATTGTTTAAATTTATGAAACAATATATATATATTCTCTAATGGCTATGCTATGGGGTTTTGCGAAACTATTAGGCGGACGGGCGCTGTCGGGTCATCATTAGAGTTGATGGGCGGATGGTATTTCGGTTATATTTTGATGGGTCTCGGTCGTGTTGTGAAGGTGTATCGGCTATGTTGTTGTGTCGGTATTTCGGTTATGTTGGGACGATGTCCGAGGATAATTCGGTTATGTTGTCACGGTGTTTCGTTATGTTATGATGGGGTTTCGGCGTTGATGCGCCGGTGCGCCGGTTATGTTGCGATGGTGTTTTGGTTGTGTTGTGACGGTGTTTCGATCATGTTGTGATATTGTTTCGGTTATGTTGTTGTTGCGGCGTTATTTCGATTATATTGTAATGGTATTTTAGTTATGTTGTGACGAAATGTCGGTCGTTCTGGGATGGTGGTTATGTTGTTGTGGCCGTGATTCGGTTATGTTGTGATGGTGTCGGTTATTTTGCGATGGTGTTTTGGTTGTGTTGTGATGGAATTCCGGTTATGTTGTGATGGCGTTTTGGATATGTTGGGATGGTATGTTATTTATATTTGGATGGTGTGTTGGTTATATTTTGATGTTATGATTATGTTGGGATGATATATTCGTTATTTTTGAATTCCGGGTGTTAATATATAATCGGATATTGATGCTATTAATATATATAATCGGAATAATATTACGATATAATCGATATATTATTAAGATATAATTGGGATATTATTATAATGTAATCGATTTATTAATTGATTGATATATTGTTATTATGTGATTGGGATATTACTAAATTATTTGTTGTTAGATTTTTTTTTAGGGGGATAATTATTTAAGTAAAATAATTATGTTTGAAAAGATATTCGATAAAAAAAACTCTACGATGGACTTGGTTTGCGCGTTTAGTAGCCGCAAGTGGGGTAGCTCCGTGAGAATTGTCGCTTGACGTAAGGGCGAAGGAAACGGCCTGAAGGGTGAAAGATGGAGGGCAACTAGTTGGGTGGTGGCTTATTTGATTGTTTAGTGTCTACCATCCGAAACTAATTAGGGTGGTATAGGAATTTTGATCCAGAAGAAAGTAACAATAAGTCTGACTAAGTTTCATAGAGATGGTGATGAATTAATTCTTTTAAAATATTGGATGGTGGTGATTTGAATTAAATTAGGAATAAATTTATTGTAAAAAATAGTTAAAATTTTATTGGAAATATTATAAATTATTTAACTAAATAAAATGAATTAGATTATTAGGTGGTTATGAATTAGAATTAATTATATATATTTTTTCGTCGAATTTTAGGATTATAAAGAAATAAAAAGAATTATATAATATGAAATATATTTTTATTGCCTAATGATGTGGGTTTTGATTATTTATTGGATTCTTTATTATATAAATGATGGGTATCGACTAAAAATTAATTAAAATATATTTAGGGGTTAGGGAAATCCGCCTCGCTTCTTTGACAAACTTGTTGTTGTTAGCGCGTTCTTAGCATCTACATAACATTAGGATTTAATTTCTTTAATCTTCTTAATTAAAGATATCGTAGCAGCTCCACCATAACATTAACACTCATATAGTCGCTAATGAATTTATAATTTTAACCATTAATGCGAATAATACCCTCGCGGGCAAGGCGGACCATAATTACATGCCACAAATAAAAAACAACAAAAATAGTCAGGTTGGCCTACCGCATATATTAAACATTATTATTAAGAATCGTATATCAATCCGAAAACAAAGCCAGAAGTGCGCGCTATCGCACCAATAACGTAATCTACGTTTCATTTATACGGTTATAATATATCTATTTTACGTTAAGATATACAAATGGCAATTTAATTAATAACTTACTAATTAATAAACATTAAAATCCTAATTTTTTTCATTTATAAATGGCATTAATTTCTTAAATCCGGTCGCTTGCGGTAATTTTTAAAAAATAATCCGAAAAAATAGAATTTTTAAAAAATTAATCGAAGATTTATCTAAGATCGATTTATATTTATTCATACGATATCGATTTCCCTATATTAATGTATTTTCTAATTAAACAAATACCCACTAAAGCCCCCAATAATATAAGGATAATTTATTAAGTAACTAATAAATATTTTCGATTAAAATATAGTGGTTAATCAATATTCTTTCATCCTAGAATGGCCATTCATCGCGGAAAAAAAGATATCTTTCGCGGCCTCATCGCGAAGCACGACCCCCCAATAGATGGTTGAACGTTTCCACAGCTACTCAGGATCACTTGCAGCATCTATGCGACAATTGTGCCAAATAGAGTCAGACGCAACTCAACCCAATCCTCGTGTCAGCCACCAACACAGGGTAATGCAGCTTGGGGAATGTTAGGGGGCCCCAAGCTAAGAACCTAGACTTTAGCGGCACATTCGCGAAACTTTCACGAAATTTCACTCGTGCTTTGCCGAGAAGCCGTAAAATTTACAAACATCTACACAGCCCGTCAGAGCAACTACAAATCGTTACCTCACTATCAAGGCTGTGCATACCCAAATTGCTAGTCTATAACAATGGGAATAAGAATCGGAGAATCCTTTACGCACTACCAGGGCTAAACACGGAAATATTAAGGCTTCAATTTGTTAGTCTGTGACACACAAAGACACTTCCGCCCACTAGCTCTACCGAAGGATTGCCTTGCGTTTCTATTCTTTATCAATTCGGTAGAAAGGAAAACAATGAAAGCGATAACCTTCGCGAGAAAAAAAAAAATCGCAAACCTCATCGCGAATAATTCTAATAATATCTGCAAAGCTATTCTATATAAAATTCCTTACACGGGGTTTTCGATCAACTCCCATATATTACATTTATAAATAGAATATTTTAAATCACACATAATTAATTTATATATAAAATTAATTTATATAAAATATAAATTTTAAATATATAATATTAAATTAGAGATTAATTATATTAAATTTATATAAATCTATATTAATAAAAAAATATATAAAATATTATAAGATCGAATACCACATATAAAAAATTTCGCGAAAAAAACGGTCGACAAAAAAAAAAGGAGAGAATTAATAATTAATTAAAACATATCGTTTTAAAAATAAATAGAGATAATAATTATCGTACGATATTTAATTTCCGGATAATCGCATATCCATATATATATATAAAAATGCAAATAAATATATAACTAATTTCATCCAATTCTTTACAAAATATTAAATATTAGGCCTAGCCTATAAATTACATCGACCAAACATCCCTAAAATAGAAGTTTTTTTCCAATTCCTCGAAAAATATTATATATCGCATCTATTATATAAATCATGAAAGCAAAATAACGACGATCGAATAATCCTAAAATACATATCGCACCTATCATCCAAATCATACCGACAAAATTACGACGATTAAACAACCCAATCTCTTAACTAATAACAATTAAAGAATGATAAATTATCAATACATAATTAATAATCGAATAAAAAATCAATTAATAATAAGAAATACAAAAAATATTATAATCGGATAATATCACATATAAACAACTTCGCGAGAAAAAACCGATCGAGAAGAAGGAAACGGAGAAAATAGTATTTTTTTAATTTAGAAATAGATAAAAATAACAATTGTCGACGCATTAATCGGTAATAATCAATTCGAAAAAAATAACACCCCCAAAAACAATATCCAAATCCTCAAAAAATAGTAAATAACACACCTACCACGCAAATCATATCGGCAAAAATGCGGCGACCAAACGACTCCATTCCCCCTCAAAAAGTATAAATATCGTATCTTCCCCACCAATTCCATCGGCAGAGTTGCGCCGACCAAGCGACATTTAAAAATACATCCGATTCCTTATAAACTACCAAATATCTCGTCTGCCCCATAAAATATATTTAAAAAATTACGACGATCAAATACCCCCTAAAATCTATATTCAAGTCTTCAAATATATCAACCATCGCACCTATCATATAAATCGTGCCAATAAAAGTACGACGTCCATTCAATCCTAAAATATATATCCAATCCCTCGAAAACCGCACCTACCTAAAACTACGGCGTTTAAACAATCCCAAAACGCACTTCCAATTCCTTTAATTACTAGCAATAAATTCATTATTATTAACTATAATGAATTAATTAACAATTTATTAATTAACAATTATCGGAAAAAATAAATCAACAATAAATAACATTAAAAAAAATCGCAAATATTTAGTTAATTACAATTAATTAATATTAATTAAAGACCGAAAATAAGAAAAAATAAAACATCCGGAAAACACCAATAAAACTATAAATCCCACATATCGAAAACCATTACAAAATATTCGCATCAAAAAAAACATATATTGCCTTAAAAATCATATTTTTTTAATATACTCAAACCCACCCTAATTACTCTATAAATAGTTTATTTTAAATAAAATCCTAAGAAAATATCTTTATGGAACACCAACATTTTCTCTACAAAATGGTCGTTTCCAACGCGTAAATTGACCAAAATTATAGAAGAATTTAGTCTACATCATCACAATCTAACCGACACACCATCCCAATATGACCGGCGCCATGACCGATATACCATTCAAACATGACCGAGACATCATCACAACATGACCGGGACACCATCAGCAAGTTCATTAGCAAGGTCTGGCTCATCCCTCAAGGCAAGCTATTTCAGCAGCGGTTCATTAGCCAAGTCTGGCTCACCCCTCCCACAAGGCAAGTTGTTTCAGCAGCAGGTTCATTAGCCAGGTCCGGCTCACATGTTCCCCACACTTTTTCTATTTAGCCTGCCACATGCAGGCTCAATGTTGACATTTTTTGAATCAGCCTTGATGTTTGCAAGGTCTTCATCAATCAGGTGGTGCATGGTCACATCTTTCTCATTGCCTGTGAGGCTTAAGAGAACTATATATAGCCAACAACCATTTGCAAAGCAGTTCATGTGAACTCTGAAGGCACTTGTTGGCAAACATATTCACATCAAACGTTTTGCTCTTTCATCCAGCCTTCAAGCTGACTCAACTTGAGTTTTTCATTTTTTGCATGTGGCCAAATCATGACCAGCAGCCTTGCAAAAGGCTTAAGAGGATCAATGAACTGAGAAGGCAAGCACCTCATGTCACAAAAGAAGCTTTGCATTAGGTATTGGCACATGTAGAAGAACATAGCATACCTGAAGACCACAATCCTAAACATATGAGGAAAGCTGCCCAACAAGATTTGGCACAGTGGGATGCCTATGGCCCTCTCCTTGTCACCAAACAGTTGGTGGGTGTTTCTGGACAATGTATACCTATGATGTTTGTCAATTTGTTGACACTCTTGCATGCTTGCTACAAGCAGGGCGGTTTTCCCCATGACTTGGTGCAGCGCACTGTAGCAAGAACAGGTGCACCTTCACCTCAGAAGCCTTGGTCCCTCTGTTTATATAGCGATGAATGCTGGCCAGCTAACCCCCTATCTCACAAAAGTGAGAAAAAGCTGTGGGTGAGCTACGCAACATTCAAAGAGTTTGGAAGTCAGTACGTGAGCAGCCAAAACAGCTGGCTACTTGTCATGGTGGCCAGATCATCTTTGGTGGCTGAAGTTGAAGGGAACATGGGTCAAATCATGAAAGAAATCTTGTTGGGTCTGTTCTGCTCTCGAAGGGCATCACCTTTGGATAATTGGTGTAGTCTTGCAGGGCCCCAGCACAAGTGACAGGCTGACTCTGTTTTCCAATTTGCAATATTCATTCAGGATGGGGCATCACAAAAGTTGACACTTGGTGTGAAAGGTGACAGTGGGACAAAGCACTGTATGAAACGCGCAAACCAAAACATTTGTTCAGCCACCTGGTGCAGAAGAAGCTTGTTGCGCTGCCAAGACCAAAGCTGAACTGATCTTGTGCAAAAACGAAGACATTTATGCTTCCTTGGACCGCCTCACAACTGAAAGTGCTCAATCTTTCAAACTGAGAGAGCAAGCCAGTGGTTGGACCTTTTCAACTGAAATGCTGCTGAACTGCCAGCAGCTTAGACCTCTTACCAAGCCTTGCGCATCCTTCATGCACGATTGGATGCATTGCCTGTGCCAAGGGGGTGATGAATGTGTGCCAGTAAAGGCTTTTTGAAGATGTCAAGAAGGCAGGCGTGGACAGCTGGTCAAGCATGGCAGGGTACAGTGGCCTGTTTACATTGCCAAAGCAATACAAGAACTGCAAGATGCCAGAAATTTTTGGCAAAAGGGAATCTTCTTCTAGAAAAGCAAAGAAATTTAAAGTTTCTGCCTCAGACATGCTGACAATTTACAATGTGTTGAGGCATTGGCCAATTTTCATTGGCATGCACTGGTGCAGAACTTCTTGTGAAGCATGGCTGGCCATGTGTGATGTCTTGGACCTCTTGCTGTGCACCATGTATGGCCACCCCATCAACCCAAACCAGCTTGATCGGTTTGTGGAAATTGCTCTCCAGAAGGGTGTTGAAGCTGGCTGGGAAACTTCTTACATCAAGAAGTTTCATTGGATGCTCCATTTGGAGACAGCTACAGGAACCATTCTACATTGATAGCAACCTGGGCCATGGAACGGAAACACAAAAGGATAACTTCAGTGGCCAATTGCTACACAAATCTCAGCAGGTATGAGCAGGCACAAAACTTGACAACTGCTGGTTTGGTAACATTTGGCAAGGCAACCAAAGCTTTCATTGCCTTTGTTCGAGTCACATTCTCTGATGTGGAAAGAAAGATACTCACACTTGTTCCATCATATATTTGGAAACTGGTGGGCAAGCGAGCTCTGGTGATGTTATTTTGATTGCCTCAAATCTCAAATGGGATTGTGGTATGCTTCACACATGCTTTTTCAGTTGGCCAAGACAGTTTTTGCTTGGTTGGCTTGCATGGGCTGTTGGAATACAATGTGGACCAATGCTCTGCAAAATGGACAAGCACTGAAGACTTGCGCGTCATTCCCGCTTCCCATGTTCCGACTGCTGTGACGTACAGCACGAGCAGGGATGGGATCCTGACTCTGATCCCACCTCACCAGCAGCTACGGTGGAAAACTGTGCTGTGTCTGTGGGTTCAACCACAACACACGCTAGCCAAGTGTCTCATTCACTTTGATATTTCTAACTTTTTGTAATTTTCCTAACTCCAGCTTAATTATCTTAATTATGTCAACTACTTAGTAACACACCGGCCCATAGAAGAAGAGACCCTATATGTCAGGCAAGGCTGGCATAGATTAAAAGGCTCAATTTAGAACAGCCACGGCTGCTGCTGCAACAACAACAAGAAGAATAACAACAATATACGACAACTACTACTAACACTACCACTACCACTATATACACCACGACGACTACTACTACGACGACTACGACCACTCCTAGACACTACGACGACGCCATTATTTTTTGCCGCTGCTGCAACTTGGCCGAGCTTGTGCCACACACTCTACCCTCATGTACCAACACGTGCCCTCACACCGCGAAATCTACTCCAGCTGCTGCACTGTTTCCCCTTACCCTTCCATACTATTCCCAGACGCGGGTCTTTGCGTGGAGCGTGCTCTTTGCGTGGAACTGTTTGGCCGGGCGAAGTCGCACCGACATATCTCCTCAATTGCGCAGTCCTTCAAGAGGTTGCGGGCGCAGCAGGTTTTCTCTGCTCACGCGACATTTGTGTTTCATTGCTGGCCATATCAACGCGCCGCCAACAACCAACGGGCACAGGATCACAGAATTGCCGGGAACAAAAAACACCTTGACGGTGTTGCAGGGAACAAAAAACACCTTGGCGGCCGCAAAACAAACCTTTACTAGCGGCAACAGAAAACACCTGTGGGCTCAGAAAACACCATTCCGGGAAAGGGAAACACCATGGGAAGAAAACACGCCAAAATGGGAACAAAAAACACTATACCCGTACAATATAGATTTGAAAAATATAAGCTTCTTTTTAAGAGCGGGTATGCTTGGGAGAGCACACACTAGCTCAAAACCTTTAGAAAACGCTGTAGCAAATACCGTGCAAAATTTTATACCGTGCAAAATTTCAGAAATTGCTCTGGGACCGAGGCGAGAAGCATCTTTTTCAACCTTCCTGTGCCCAGTCTAGATGTGCAATGTCAATTACAACAATTAACAGCTCTTCGTCTGCCGACTATCAATGTAAAACACCAATGACAAGGCCATGAATATAGCATCATGAGCGAATATAAACATATTATTAGGTACTATATACATATATACATCAAGATGACCAAGTATATCAATGATATTGCTTTAGTCTCTTGCTTCTGGTTTCTCATACTGCAATGTTCTTTATGTGTCCATTTTGTGAAAAATCTCCCAAGAGCACCCGTATTGTTAATAAATAGGGCCCCCCTCCCCTTTCCCTTTGAGCTTGAATAAAAGTCATTCCAGATTCTAAGAAACGAGTTTAAGAAGTAAATGAAGTGAATCTTTACTTAGGACAAATTCCTGAATTAAGAGCAAAAGAATCTAAGAAAAGACTTTAATAAGGACATGAAAAGAATCTTTTATAAACACAGACAGGAAATTCTAGGAAAGGAGTTTAATAAGGAAAGGAAAAATCTTTATATACTTAGAACAGAAAGGGAATTCAAAAAAAACATAATAAGGAAATGAATCATTCTTTACTTAGATTCTTGGAACAGGCAACAGAAAGGGAATTCTAAGAAAGGCGTGTAATAAGGACATGAAACCAGTCTTCACTTAGATTCTTGGAACAGGCAACAAACATGTTTAGCTTTATTTAGGGTGCGCTTTATTTAGGGTGCGGGTATGGTGGCTTCATGACGGGTAGCCTTTCAATCGTCATTTTGATGAAATTTCAAGTTGCTTTTAGATACGGGTTTTACAAAGAAACTTGTGTCGGAAGCACAGTGCAGTGGCGCCAGTACTCGGCAAGGGCCGTTGGACACATCCTGAAATCTATGCATCCGTGTCAAAAATGCAAAATATAAAAGACTGTGCAACTTATCACAGATGCCTGCTGCGCGACAAAGTTTATGAGAAAACAAAAAACAAAAAGACAAACTCCTATAGTACCCTCATTTTGTCTCAAACATTGTTTTGTTTTTATGTTTTTTTATTTTGGTTTTTGGTTTTGTAGTAGTCCCTCAAAACTGTTATAGGCCTGACCATCACAAAATTGATCTAACAATAGCCGAAAACCCAGGTCTTGGCGATGTTTTAGCAAAAATCATTGTAAAACACAATGTGTCCACTCTAAACTGTTATAGGCCTGGTCCTCACAAAATCGATCTAAAAATAGCTGAAAACCCATGTTTTGGTGATGTTTTAGTCAAAAATCAATGTAAAACACAGTGTCTTTGATCACTTCTTGCACAAAACATCTCCCAGGAGCACCCGTTCTGTTCTTTTTGGGTGGCCGCCCCCCAAGGAAAGCTGGAAGCTAGCCTTCCTGGAGTCAAGTCAAGTCCGTCTCCAACAAGAATGCTCGGCGCCCTTAGCACCGGATACCTAAAAGTCTAAGAGCCTAGGAGAGCATACTATCCTGCATCAAACAATGTTATGATCACAGCTACTCAGCGCTCACACCTGCAAAGAGCTGCTGGGCATCATCCTTTGGCAGTATTGCAGGAATCAGATGTTGGACTTAATGTCCTCTGGTTTCACACGGATGGTAGTCTTCAGGGTTGGATCTGGCAATCCATCAGCTTCTACATGTATGCAAACCCAAATCTTGTTCTCAAATTCTTTGTGGTCATGACATTACCCACCTTGATGCCCATGGCAATCACAATGTTAAGCATAGACTTCCCTGCGTCCTGCAATGCCACCATGGGCCCTCGGCTTTGGTGCTTTCCTTTGGGATGTAAGGAAATGATACTATAACACCAGCTTTCCCAAGCCCTTCTCAAACATTCACTTCAACCATTGTGTGTTTGTTTGCTTCATTCTCATGCTTGCCCTTTGAGAAAGGACAACGATCTTTGCAGAAGGGCTAGGAAGCCACCACTGCAACCCTGAGGAAAGAAAGCAGCAACCATTGGTGGAGTTGGGTTTCAGCCAAGGCGTGCAAGAACTCTTGGCCCGAGATCAAAAAGGATGAGAAGCACCTCTCAAAGCACGCCGAGGATTCAACAAACTCACCGTCGCATGTGCAAGAGACCAATATTGAACCCATAAATCACAAGGAGTGGGCGAGTGTGTTTATTGATGGTATAAAACATGGGAGAGTGTGGTGTCTTCCAAAAATCCGTTCAACTATATAGCCATTGGGCGTGACCTTTGCAGAGCCTGAAACCATTGTGTTAACGCAAGAGTACTGTCTAGGTTTCCTAGGTCCATGCAAACCTGAACAGGACCTGACCATCTTTGCAATCAAGGTTGCGTACTTCTTCATGACATTTCAGGTTCCTGCTTCTGAAAGATCCTATACAAAAAGTAGTAGGCTAGTGACCGTTCTTGATCGAGAGGCTAAACTAAAGTCATACTTTGCTCCCCACCCTGCCCACCACCAAAGATTCAACAACATGTAATTGTTTAAAACAGTTCAAAACATCGTAAAAATAGGGCCTCCACAGCGTGCCACTCTATACTAATAGTTTCTCAATGATTAAACTTTTTATAACTACATATATACATGATATTTCATCAAAATCGCATATTATGTTTCAAATCTTACATATTTTTTACATTAATTTTAGACTAACATTATTTTTGATGAACTACTTTTCATTCCTGATAATTTGCGTTGCACTATATATATATATATTTCAATGTACATAATCACGATCCGCTACAACCAACAAATCCAACAAGTTATACATTTGTATATTGTTGTTTTATTCGTGCCAGCAAACACAACTCATGTTCTATCATCCAAGGTGGGCATTCAGGCTGGGATACAATTGTAATACTATACTGTTGTTCTGAGGCAGGGTCAAAAATAAGTTGGCACCGGGAGATTCCCAAGGCAAAACTAGCGCTTTCTAGTGAACTTGCTCTCAAGGGTCTTGGCATGAGCAATAGTACATCGCAACAATGACACCCAACTCCATTGTAAAGATAAAAAAACATTGGGCCAGCCCTTCTTCATCCCCTCTTGTAAACACATGTTCCTTACTGCTTCACCCTCACCCAAAAATGTATTGGATATTATTGGATAACATCAGCAGTTGGGCTTCATGGGCATGAGAGTTTGGCTTCAAGTGGCTAGGGCAGTAGCACCCGACCCGGCTGAGATACCAACGTAAGTTGACCTTGGTCTTGGTGGTGCAGGGACCAACTCCTGCCAAACAAACATGATAAGCCTGCAGCCTGCTCTAAATTTCTTGGGCTGACTAGGAAGAGCCTGCAGCCTGCTTGGCAGTCTTGTCTAAATGCTCCTGAAAACGCTTGAAGTCCACAATTAAGCTCCCATCGTCTTTGCCTGAATGCTGAGGACAGTACATTCAATCAATCGCCTTTCTACGTTTTGGAAACACGAATCTGCCAGCAACCGCCTCTCGCTGCAAAAGAACCAATAACATTTGCCGGCAGTGCGAAAAACACAGGGAGCAAAGGAGCAATTAAACACCACATCCTGCAAAAAAGACTTTCCATATGCTCTTGCGAGACTCTTGTGTTCAAATCAATGTGGACGCTCCTCGGCTGAATGAAGGTATGAGTGACGTCCCTGTGTGCAGGCCGCTGTGATTGGCTCAAAGCCCTCCACCAAAACCACGATCTGCGTGCACGCCAGTGGAATTAGACAGCGTCAAACATGACACCTGGTTCTTTGCACAAGCGAACAAGCTGTGAGCCTGTGACGTGCAGTGAATCAAACCAGCCTCTATGTTATGTCTGTCAAGGTGCTCCTGGCAGGAACTCCTCTATTGACTATTGAAGTATCTCTTCGCTTCTCAAGACTCAGTCTGTTGTTGTGCTACTTAGCTGTGTCAGGTCCTCAATGCTGTTCCTGGTAAGCGGCCTTCCTTTTTCGGAGCAGGATGGACCTCCTGCCGCGCGAGTTGGATGAATGCAAGTGCAAGACTTGGGGAACAAGCTCATACATACTCAACAGTGAGTGAGACAATGAATGCGAAAGCAGCCTGGATCAAGCATCTGCTTTGCCTGGCAACAGCATTGATGACGTCTATCCAGAAAATTCACTAATGCTGGGCCATTCAACAAATCGGCACCTCCGGGTGCAAAGGGCTATGATGGTCAATCTCATGGATGATCAAGTTGGGTACAACCAAGTGCAAGTAACCTGGGCAATGCCATGATCCACCATAATCGAAAACTCAGGAACCAGAATCTACGAAAGGTGTCTGGCCAAAAAAGGGCGCGTAATAATAACTCCACGAAAACAATACCGCACAAATACAAACAATCACATGCCAATATGTGTGCCACAAATGCATGTGTCGCATGAAAGAGGAGTTCGCAGGCTTCGAGGATAAGCCCAAAGCAGTCTGTCTGATCGTCAGGTTGGATCAGCCGCATTCGCGTGTTCTCGAAATTGCTCAGGGCACCTTCTGAAACGGCCGGCGCAAACGCAACAAAAAACTTTGTCTGGCATCTGCCGCATCCTCCTAGGTGTCGTTGCAAGAGTCACGCATTTAACCACGCTGGCTTTCTTTTCAGCATCAATCGTTGGATGCTGCACGATCTGGGTACCGGGTACATAAGCAAAACAATTTGCAAACATGCACAAACGGATCCTCCGCACTTCTGATGGGCAAACAGCTCCTCTCCTGGAGGCTTTGGCCACTGAATCATAGCTGTTCGAACACGGTCTGAGTCCAATGGATTCTGTTTCATGGACTCGCCCACGCCAAAGCTCCTATTCTGCGGCCTACTGACCATTGTGGTTTTCAGGTGCTGACTGAAAACAGTTGCTTTGATAAAAATAATCGGTGAAACGTGCACTTTCATTCGTGTTCCCTCTTTAGATTCTTTATCTTCCCTCGTCAGCCGGCACCCTTGGAATGCCAAATGCATTCCATTCCATTCAACGTTTGGATTCCCTGTGCACATAGCATCAGGATATGCAACCTGTTTCAATCAAGCATCACTTGGCTCTCCAAAGGCAGCTTAACTCCCGTATTGTGTTGGAAAAGTATCTTCAAATTGCTGGAGCCGCAAAGAGCCAATATCCGACCTCGGGAAAACGCAAGCCTGCTTGCCAGTCTCAAAGCGGTAGGGATCCCAAGGGCCCTGCACCACCACCCGTAGCAGCAATTTTCGCTCTGCAGCAATGCCAGCGCTGGCAATTTCCTGCGAAGTTGCAACCCATTGCGCAACAGTCAAATATATATATATATAATTAAATTGAGTAATTCGCACCTCTTTTTCTGTTCGCTCTGCAGCTAGATTGTCAGGAATATAACAAAACTTGGGAACGAAAAATGAACGAGTTGATAACCCCCCCTTCCCAGTCCACATCACGAGGAAGGGGGCGTATCCGGATAATCGTCCCCCCCTGACCAGGTGGGCCACACCCCAAACCCTGGCCAGGCCCCAAGGGGCACCAGCTGTTTTTCTCATCTCTTTGCTGGTTTAGTGGAAGTGCGCTTCTTTCCTTCCAACTCGTTAAGGGTGGGAGAGGAGGGTCAAGCCGAAGCACTACAGAACAAACAATTAATAAGGTGGATTACTCTTTACTCCCGGGGGCGGGAAACCAAAGAGTAATTCGCACCGCTTTTTCTGGTCGCTCTGCAGCTAGATTGTCGGAATTATAACAAAACTTGGGAACGAAAAATGATCTCCCAAACAAAAACGAATTGATTATCTCCCCCCTTCCCGGTCCACAACACGAGGAAGGGGGCATATCCGGATAATCGTCCCCCCCTGACCAGGTGGGCCACATCCCAAACCCTGGCCAGGCCCCAAGGGACACCAGCTGTTTTTCTCATCTCTTCGCTGGTTTAGTGGAAGTGCGTTTCTTTCCACGTCCCCCCAGACCTTGTTTGCGTCAGGTCGGCCTGTTGCTTTGCAACGGCTCAAGTGTTTCAA
This sequence comes from Durusdinium trenchii, assembly GCA_963970005.1. Taxonomy (NCBI): domain Eukaryota; class Dinophyceae; order Suessiales; family Symbiodiniaceae; genus Durusdinium; species Durusdinium trenchii. The sequence continues at coordinate 337,124 of CAXAMN010003448.1, forward strand.
ATTGTCTGCAGGGTCTGAATTCTGAAAAAGGTCCGAAATGGCGCCAAACGCTGTTCGAGAGGTACCAATTTCATTTCGGCCAAAATGGCTCGGGACTCGTTGAGGTACAAACGTGCGGTTTTCTGGGCTTGCCAACGCCCCAAAATCATCACTCGGTCAAGGTTGCCATGTTGGCAGAACGACCATGTGACATGTGGCCCCACCACGTCTCAAAGAGTAGGGTCTCAGTTCAAGGGGGGGTCGAATTGCAGGCTTTCAACGCAAGTTTTAGACAATTTACACCACCGTGCAGGCGTGGGACAAAGCTTTTGGTGGGGTGACGCCAAGAACACCCACTGCTGTACGAACCGGAAGGCAGTATCGTGACCTACTGACACACTCTCCTGCCACCTGCTCGTTTCCCAGCTTTGGTGAGGCCTAAAGCGATAACTGCAGTCCGCAGTTTTTTGGAAACCTCCCCTTTATTGCGGACCACATCCAAAAGTTCACCGGTGCGTAAAATGCAATAAAAGCATAAGAGCAAACGGGTTGCGAAAGCGAAATGACCATGATACAAACTCCATCCGACCATACACTACGCAAGACAATTCAGGCACAGGCGGGGCACGACTGGGCAATTCATGGGTGAGCCACGTCTTTACCAATCTCCATGCACCCGGGAGGTGTCCCCGAATCTTTGCGTCATGGCCCTGCAAGGATGCCAGGGTATCGGCGGCCAGTCCCCGCCCTTCCCCGGAGAGCCATAGATGCTCGATGTATTCCATGACCAAAGGGTCCAAATGCTCTCGTCGATTGGGCAAGTGCAGGCCTTCGGCCTTGAGAAAACTCAAAAAGCGGTTGAGTGCTTTGTCGTACCGGACTCAACGGGTGTTGCGCTTTTCCAATTATATCTAATATTATAAGTAGAACTTAACCACTAATTAACTGCACTTATTAACTGAACTTATCGTGTTTATAAGTTCCCCACGTTGCCCTGTTTTGTAATTCTAGACAATCACCACATTTTTTTTCCGGGGGGTGGTCGTTTTTGATTTTTTGGTGGGCCGTTTGTTCCGCGCACAGGTTTTGCAGAAAACTCCGACGCGTGAGGCTCGCCCATGCCAAAAATCTGTCGGTAAATCGGGGTTCCATTTTTGTCTGAGAAGTTGTACCCAAAAAGAGGGAGCCAGTTTGACGAGGCCACGCGCGCGCGCGCTGAGGAGATATACTTTTTCACCGCGAGATTCGCACATCAGACCTTCAGGCAAAACAGGTGTGGCGAGGGAGGCACACCACACGGTAACCGGGCGAGCCTCGGATGTCCATCTGGCCTTTGTGGATTCACAAAGGGATTTCTGCAAGCAGAGCTTGAAAGGTTTGAAGCATTTTGCTTCCAAAGGTTACGCGACCATAGCTTCGATTCCAATTTTTTTTACATAGAAGCCATGGAAGCCACCCTTCATTCCAAAGGATCAACATCCTTGATTCCAGGGATCACTGCAGCGGCAGCTCTAGGGTTTCTGTCTGCACTTCCTCATGCCCAAACTCGATTTCCATTTGGTGTTCCTGAGTGGCTGGCACGTGAAATTGGAAAGAAATTCCTATACGGAAAATGCTATGAGAAAAGTTTCCAAAGCTTCAGGTCAAGATTCTGCAAACCTCAAAATAGCATACCAACCTTCGGCCATGAGCTTGTTGTAGGTCGCGTCTTTCCAAAGGTCCCGTTGAGCGGAAGCTGTCCCCAAGGCCATGTGCATGGCTTTAGCAAACTGAAAGAGGTTTTCCCCCACAGCTTTCCGTGCAGGGTCTGGATCTTCATGCAACAGGCAATATACACACTCCATCAAGCGTCCAACTTTTGCTGGATTGGTGCAGTGCTCGAACTGTGGTAGGAGGCACCGTAAACAAAGCTTCTGCGTCCAATTCGTGAAAGGCATGCGGCCTTTGAGTGAGTGCCACCGCTCATGGATAACCTCGAGTTCATCATTGGTCTTCCCATTTTTCCTGCCAGTGTTGGTGTGATGAACTGGAAAAAATGAAATGCCAAAAACACTTCTTCTGTTTTGAAAAGCACATTTTTATAGCCGCCGTGGCTCAGCTCATCGATGAACTCATAGAGCCACACGCGATGAGGAAGCAAGTCGGTGAAGATGTACTGCACCTTGCCAAACAAAGCTGCAGATGAACATTTTGTCAACAAGAATGTGGCCGCACCATGGCCATGTGAACTTCTGCGCGTTCACCACACACCACCACCTTTTTTTCCACGCGCGTGTCCCCAGGCGTGTTTCTTGGCGCAGGGCGAGCCTCTGCCTTCTAAGCGGAGACATGCTCCAGTAGGTTTGCCCAGGCCGCTGTCGGCTCAGATGCTTTCCATGAGAATCTTTCTTCTCGCCATCTCGTTTTGCCCTGAAATTGAACGATTTCGGGCACACATAGATGGTGAACCCACTATGGTGAATGGGTTTCTGAGCTTTGGTGCCTGGGAAAGGCAAAGTGCACTCACCGCTGGTTGGCTTGGGGCTGGTCGTTGGCTTTTTGCTCTTGGCCTTTGCGGCCTTCTTCGTGGTCTTCTTGGCCACTTTGGCCTTCTGTGTGGAAGCTTCAGGCTCCTGACTGTCAGCAAGGCGCTTGCCGGAACCCTTGTTGCGTTGGAGCTGTGCCCTCACAGAAGCGGCCATGGCGTCCACCGTTTTGGGCGGTGTGACTTCCACAGGTATGGTCTCCTTGACTTGTGGAGTGTCCTCCAATTTTGGTTTGGCAGGCTCTGGGCTTGGACTTGGAGCTGGGCTAGCCTCGACTTCTGCTGGTCCATTCACGATGGCCAAGGGCTGCTTCCTTTTGTTGGTAAGATAGGTCAAACCAAGCTGTTTTTGAAGCGCCTGGCCGGCCAACATCTGCTCCAACATACTCAGAACCTGCGACCCCACATTGCCAGTGCAAGTGGGAGAAGGAGCATGCCGAGTGCCTCGAACCACCGTCCTTGTATTCCGGGCTGGTAGGTCAGCGGCCAAGGCCTTCAAGGCCCATTCATCCAAAGGATTTTTCACAGGTACCTGGCCAGCGGGGTAAGCAGCCTTGAAAAGAGCTTCCGGGAGTTCTTGGGGACAAGGAGGGTACAGCAAGAGTTCACTCCTCTTGCGGCTCTTCGAGCAATTCTTCACTGCAGACTTGAAGTCCTGAAGCATATGGTATACCTTCATCCCATCAACTGTGAGATTCTCTGGCGCACCTTGGTGGGAAGCCAGCAACAGGAGTGATATCGCCAAAGCACTTGTGAGCTCTGAAGTAAGGCCCAACGCCACAAAGCGCTTGCAAAGAGCCAAGATCTTGACATTGCAGCCCTGCTTTCCTTGAAGAATCTCCCACTCCTCTGCAGCGAGGTAGTGTTGCAAATGCAAATTTTCCTGCAAGGCGTTGTGGGCAACTTTCTTCACAGGGCCTGAGCCGTTCACACTTCCATTTGCAACCTTTTGTTGCACACATTCGACAATGCCATCCTTCATCCACACAGGAATTTCAGCTGCTTGGACATCCCGGAGTATGCTGGTGGCATCTGGCATTGATAGATTCAAATCCTTGAGATCTACCAGGCAGCTCTCCAAAATCTTTCTGTGGGCCTCCTGAAAGGAACTGCTACCATCGGCTGCTACAGCTTTCAAAGTGGCCAAGAAAGCCAGCATGTCTTTCATTCGCTGGGCTGCCATGAGTGAGGGCCTCAAGACTTCAAGGGGTAACCTCTTGAGCGCAAACCAGGCGAGCCTTGGTTGGGTGAAGTGTGAGCCACAGAATTGAGGATGTGCAACATTGAGGATGTGCGAACTGTCGAAGTCAAATGGTTCAAGACTATATAGTGAAGCCACCCTGACCATGGAAAAACTGGTGGAAAAGGTTCTGGGATCAAAGTTGGGACCCTATAGAACCCTACGTTGACTGAACCGAATACTGCCCAGCACAGCACTCAAGACCTTTTTCACGACAGAAAGTCTGGCTACGCAGTTTGGAAATGTATCGAGGCGAGCCTCCAAAACTCCATGAGCAAATCCTTGGGCTGAAGATCCTCAGTTCACGAGGAAGACGATGACAAAAACCGGTACTTGTAGTACTGGCGGCGCTGAATCGGTGTTTTCTTCTTGGGCGCTTTCTTCACCGTTTTGCTGCTTCCTTTGGCTGGTTTCTTCTTTGGCGCTTTCTTGGCGGCCTTGGCTTTGGCCGCTGGTCGTTTCATGGCCTTTGTCTGGGGCGAGCCTCCAGAACATCCTTGAGAGCGCTCGTCCATGTACACCTCGAAGTTGTGGCAGGCGTCAGCCACTGCTTGGTCCAGCAAGGATCCCACCACCTTCGTTTTCTGGGGGATCCCCCCTGCCAACTGGTGAAGGACGCCATGCAGAACTGCCATCATGAGCGGAACAGGGTAAGCATTACCGCTGGCCTTCACCCTCAAGGTATCGCTGGACCCTTCCAGAACACTGGGCGAAAACCCTTGCAGAACCATCCTCTCCGAAGGGTGCAGAAACCTCAGGAACTTCCGTTGGCCATTTGGACGGGAGAAGTCCAGCGAAACCACAAACAAGTACGTGTTGTTTGTGGTCAAAGTAGGGACCAAATTGGTGGTGTAGCTCCTCTTGTACGCCTTTCCATCTGCGCGGTCGAGAGGGAAGACGACCAGGTCTGCTGCGTCCAAGTGGCCATCTTGAAGCATTGCCTTCAAATGAGCCTGTGCATCTTTGAGGTTTTTTCGCATGACCTCAGTCAATGTCTCCAACTTGCAGTTGGGCAAATCTGGGCTGAGGAACTCCTGGAGTTGGCGGCTGCCAAAGGGAGTCAGTGGAGCTGGCCGGGAAGTCACTCTTCCGAACACCTCGTAGGAACACCCTGGTTCTCTGCTGGGCAAGCAAGTATGAAGAAGCCTGCAAGGTGTGAACTCCCCACTGGAACTCAGCACACTCCTGTCGGAGGATGTGCAAGATTTGGTCCATGAAGGAACAGGTGGAACCCTTGATTTTGGCCAAGATTCCTTTGACGTTCTCTATGCAGCAGGCATGCAAATCCCCGACCTTGATTAAGGCAATGCAAACCTTCATCACAACGATGAACACATCAGCTCGGTGGTCATGCTGGCCCTTGTGATTTCCTTGGCCTGCCCAGGGTGGACATGGTGGTCCACTCACAAGCAAGTCGACAGGCCTCTCGACATCAGAGAGTTGAAGCTGACAAAGGTCGCCATCCTTCTTGCCCAGGTGCAACTGCACATTTCCACCTAGGTGCTGTGTGAGGTAGGCCTGGTACCGGTGCTCTAAGTCATAGACATTGTTTGCCTGATACCTGACGCCAAGCGCGTCCAAGGCAGTGCCGCACCCATCGATGCCAATGCATGGAGTTGCGACATACAAGGGCCGTTTAAACGCTGGAAGGGCCGGACACAAGCCCTCCCATGCGTTTGGATCCAAAGTGGTCCTGATAATCCTCTTTGGTGCCATTGTTGGGCGAGCCTCAACTACAAATGGCTTGGTCCAAAGCAGCTACAGGCTGTCGGAGTCGGGGTGAAAAATTTGTTTCAAACTTTGTTTCAAACCACAGCAAACAAAATTGTAATGGTGGGCCCCTTTTTTGATGATGTTTAACTACCAAGTAGTTTATGAACCCAAATACCCTGTATGGCTCAATTGGGTGTTGTGAAGCACTTGCTTCAGTGCTCCTGTGGGCATGCAAGGCAGCCTTTATAGTACCACCAAAGGTGAAATGAAACCAAAACAAAGGCCCTCTTCGGCAGAATGTTCATGGCTGAGGCTCGCCCAGCAACCATGAAGTGTGGAGGCTCGCCCTAAAAGACTTGAGACCTAAATCACATCTCAAGAATATAAACAAAGGCCCTCTTCGGCAGAATGTTCATGGCTGAGGCTCGCCCAGCAACCATGAAGTGTGGAGGCTCGCCCTAAAAGACTTGAGACCTAATATTATATCACATCTCAAGAATATATATATATATAGAATATTAAGGTGCATTAGGTAACACATAGAATAATTTTTAGAAGCCAACAGATAGAATTGTTCAGTTTTTTGAAGCCAGCAGATAAAATATTCAGCATACCTCAGATTCACTGCGCTACCTTTTCCCACCCATGACATGTGTTTCTTCAACTTCTCATCCAAACCTATCCAACCAATATTCTAAGTGTTTCCCCAAAAAGATATAGAATAATGACCTAATGCCCCGGGGGCATTAGGTAATATTCTAAGTGACTGCAGGCCACTATACTACAACCAACACCCAAATTAAAAAACACAACTGATTGATCTGATTGATGATAATGGAGGTATTCAATGAGGCAAAGAAACATACCGTGTTGTTCATGACTAGTTGGAAGTCTAGTGGGGAGAAACTTCATCTATAGATCGTGGAGATAAAACAGTGACCAACCGTCTTATAACACTGATCGTCCCTGATAGTTTCCTGATACCCCCTGATACCCCCCTGATACGCCATATTATTATTAATAATAACAATGCATTTGTTTGATGACGAGTTCATTGTAATTCAGTATTTGTAACAAAGATGTTCTATAATAATAACAATGCATTTGTTTGATGACGAGTTCATTGTAATTCAGTATTTGTAACAAAGATGTTCTATAATAATAACAATGCATTTGTTTGATGACGAGTTCATTGTAATTCGGTATTTGTAACAAAGATGTTCTATAATAATAACAATGCATTTGTTTGATGACGAGGTCATTGTAATTCAGTATTTGTATCAAAGATGTTCTATTTCGCTCAAAAGCATTCTTATCTTCGTACTGGGGATGAGTTATTTCCAAAGAGATGATGAACAAGTCTTTCTTCATAAGACACATTTGATTGGTCACGCATTCCTTTTCCCACCGCGCAGCTCCCAGTTGTGATCAAAATGTGGCTGTTGCTTGGCAAACCACAGCATGGCGCATGTGTGATTTAGATGGGCGAGCCTCATCTAATCACTTGAACTTGGAAGCCTGTTCCAACTGCTTTTTCACCCTGGCCAAACAATCACTCAACTCATTGAGTGTAGCATCCAGGGTCTCAATGTGGTGGCTGGAATCCCCTTTGCCAGAGTCAAGGCAAGTCTGGGCGTTCTGGATTGCGACTTGGGACTTGTCTTTGGCATCCGACGCCGCCTTGATGACGTATGGTGGGATCATATCTCCAAATGAGGAGCACTTTTCCAAGGTGTCCTTCATTTGCAGGACCTTGGAAGAAACTTGCTCAGCCTTCTTTGCGACCTTTTTCTTTTCTCCCGCTTTGAGCTTGGGCTCGTCGGCAGGTTCACCATCCTTGCCATTCTTGTCGGCCTTCTTTGGTCTCTTTGGAGCTTTGGCATCCGTGGTGTCACGCAGAACCGCTTGGCCCTTCCTTTTCTCTGAATGCCCAAGTTCATGTTGGTCAGACACCTTGGCCTGGTACTTTGGGTCGGCGTATAGGATCACCTTCTTGATTGGACAAAAGAAGGAACGGCTGTTCTTCAGGATGTTCTCGGCGATCTCGGGCTTGTCAGCATATTTTGCCCTGAGGTCACTTTCCTCAACAAAATCGGCTTCTTGGTTGAACTCATACCGGGTGATGCTGATCTTCCAATCCTGAACAATTTCCTCCAATCTCTTGCGGAGATCCTCTCCCCTGAGGTGCGGGTTCTCCCGGTAGAAGCTGGAGATTCTGTCTCCATCCGCAGAAGTGAAATCCTTGACAAGATTTCCATGGTTGCGCTTCAGCCTTTCAATGGCGCTGCGCATGCTGTGGCAAACCCGGCAACGGCGGATCTCATTCGAAGACTTGAGGCCAGCCCGAACAATGACCAAAGAATTGTCCTTGTCAATGGGCTTGTGGCAAGTGCAGCACTGGCTCGTTGTGACTTCCTCCTCGGTCAAGAGGGCTGCGTCGCCCAGACTTTCCACCACGCTGGCAGCCGACTCGGGGGTTTGGGGCACGCTCGCCTGTGAAGTCATGTTTTCAAAGAGGCGAGCCTTCAAACTCAGCAGAAAAAGTTTCCAAGCTTCCTTTCCTGGCTTGACATAGTGGTAAATGGCCACAGTCATGCGTGATCAACTTGGGAAAGTGAATTGGAATGGGGAACTGTTGGATCACGAAAATGAAGACGTTCTTTCTACAAAACTGAAAGTGTGAGAAGGATGCGAACACACGATGTGATTACTTACAGGGTTTTAAGAGCCCTTGGTTGAAAAAGACTGTGACTTCGCACGCCCACACATGCTAACTTTTCCAAACCAGCCAGGATCAGGCACCACGGTCAAAGTTTTCTTGGGCGAGCCTCAGGATTTCAGCTGGTCTCAGGCAGGCTTGAATGGAGTCGCAAGACCGTTTGGTATATACTATGGGCCTCAAGCGGTCACACCATTCCATCAGAAAGTCTTGGCTCGCAGGATGGAACAAGGAACCCTCTTTCCACAGGTGGACTGAGACCTGCAAGATGAACTTTCGCTCACCTGTAATGAGAAACGCTTCCAAGAAAGCTGCGCAAACAATGAGGGCACTAAGCTCCGCAGCAAACAAAACATCTCCTAGAGAGAGCTGTCCAATTGGTGTAATCAACGTTCTGCCAGTGCACACTGACATCACATCATGTTGCCCCATGCCGAGACTAAGCAAGTGAGCCCCGTCTGGGATTTGGCGAGTAGGGCCTTGCAAAAAAAAGGTTCGACCAAATTTTGGTTGCCTTTGAAATCTTGCAAGACATCATGGCCCATTCGAAGAGTCACGTGGTCACAAAGGGTGTCGTTGAAAACATGAGCTGCCAATGTTTTGACAGCTCTGTGTTTCCGCTCTGGGCCAAAACAAGAAAGGTTTTTCTCAAACTTGAGCAGCAAGTTGGGGAGATGCATCAAGTAGTGGCCCCTTGGTTTGCAACAAGCTGGATAGAGCCTCTTGTAGCAAACAGCATGTTGGTCAACGGTTGCTTGCAATTCATCAATGAGGTTAAGCGCCTCATCTTGCTGTGACAAGATGTCTATCGCATCAGCTAGAAGACTCAAGCACCGACCATGTTTGGGAAGGATGCCATCAGGTGCCAAAACCTCTTTGGCAAACAAATTGAGGATGCTCACAGCAACCAAAACTTCAGCGGCAAAACATTTCAAGTGGCTGTTCTCTTCAGTGTTGACACGATCCTGCCAAAACTTCTTGGGGAGTTTGGAGCGGGCCTTTGGCAAAACTATCACTTGCCCAAATGTGTCGATGGCCGACAAAGGGAGTCCGGAAGCTTTGATCAACTTGGCAAATTCATTCAGCTCGTATTGCGCCACCCCACCAGCAGCTACCAAAACATGCGTCCAGTCGTACATTGTGTGTTGAACTGGGCAAACTTTGGGCCCAATGGTGGGATGCCATAGCACATGAGAACTGGAAAATTGCAAGCCAAATGCTTGCCCCAATTCGTTACATTGCTTCTTGTTTGCCCCTGACTGCGTGAAGCCGGTCCCTCATGTCTTGGAAAGTTGCTGAGCTGTGTGGGTCCCATTGGCTCCTGTCAGGGCAGCTGTAGTGGACAAGCCATCCGAGATTAGCTGCGTGTATTTGGTCCGGCGTCATGTGGCCAAGGACATTCATGCACAAGCAACATGGTTTGGTGCCTGCTGCTCCACGTAGACCCCAAAGCTCTTTGAGGGCCTTCTCATCCGCCAAAAGCAACCTGAAAGGAGCTTGGCACAGAAAGGTGCCAGTAGATGAGGTGCATGGGAAGCCTCGTTCAAAATTCAATGGCTCTGTTTCAAAAAGCACTGTCAGCATCTTGGCCATGAGACATGAATACCCACCATCCAATTTGTCCACCAGTTTTGCTGGGAATGCAGCAAAGAAGAACCAACCTGCATTCCTGGCAATGTACCATGAAGGCAAATTGGTGAAGGTGTAGTAGAAGCAAGCAACAGTCCGGGAAAGGTCTGGCCGCAACACGTTGCCTGGCTTGATTTCGTCCATGTAGATTGCCAAGGATGGGCCAGTGCCAGAGCGAATCAAATCCCCCAGTCTAGGCTGCAAACTGCACAGTTTGTTGAGCAAGGCGATGGGGCACAAGTATGGCCAATCCCAAGCCTGGCCATCGATATTCAAAGACAGGGATCGTTTGATGGGGCCACATGGCCCATCGCATTCCAAGGCCTTTGCCAACTCGCCACGGACTGCTTTGCGTTGACCGCGGTGATCCAAGTCATCATCGCCCAACAAAGCTACATGGTCGGAGAAAGACAGGTTTTTGGGAATCTTCTTCAGCTTCACATCCTGCTTTCTCAACGGGTAGTTGTTTTGGAGGCGAGCCTTCGGCATTTGCGAGCTTGAGCAGCCTGCAGCATAACACACAAGGTCTTTATTGGCTGGGCTTCCCAATGAGTTCCACTAAACACGGGGGCTCACAACGCAAGGGTCCCAGAACACATACGAAACCTTTGCAGTCGCCAGATCTCCAGAGCAGCGTCGGACTTTTTCCGGGACTCTGCAAAACTCCCTGCAGCTGAGTGCCTGAAGCCACTGGTGGGCGAGCCTCACCATGAAACACGCAGAACATCCTACTGCACAGGCGCAGAAGGCGCAAGAAGTGGCGTGGCGTCTTCTGTTTTCTCTTCTTCTTTAGGTGACTTTGTTGGGCTCTCCGCTGCAGGCACTGGTATGTCATCGGAGTCACCCTCTGGCTTGACCTCGGCAGTGTTGTCAGCGCCCTGCTCATCTTCAGCCTCAGACGGTGGCAAAAATTAAAAGCAACCATGCTGGATGAGCCAAGATAATTACAAGTCAACACGTTTGCTGCCATGACCAAAGTGACAAAAAATGATTGAAAATTCAAAAAGTAAATCAGCACCAAGAAACATCAGAATCAGAATCTTCTGACGATGCGCTTGGCTCATTCTTGCAGGGAACCTTTGCCACTGGCGCCTCGCCACTGTTGGACACTGCATCTTCTCCGTCGCCAGTGTCAGCTGGCGAAGTTGGGCTGGGATCGCGCTTACGTGGCTTTACCTTGGGCTGCAATCCAGGCAATCCAGGGGGTGGACCTCCCTGTTCACTTGAAGCGCTCTTGCCGTTTTGGCTAGTATCAGAGCCGATCGGGCTTGCTTCCCTTTCCCGGCGTACACTTTGCAGGGGCACGCGATCCTGGTTGGATGCATGGCTTCTGCCACGGCCAACTTTGGGCATGGAATGGTGGTGTTTTCTCTTTCGGCGCCGCCGCGCCATATGTTGCTCCATGTCCGAGATAGCCTTTTTGGCCTCATCCTTGGCAGCTTCGGCCTCATCCTTGGCCTTTATGGATTCATGGTAGGCAGCTGCAGCATTTTGCTCGGCTTTCTGGAGTTGAACCTGCAACCACTGCAGCACGCCTTGTTGATGTGTGAGCTGCTGTTGCATCGCGCTGGAACTCTTGTTGGGTAGGTCCAGGAGCTGCCCGCCCACCCTCCGTTCCATGGGCTGCGATCATCTGGAGTGCCATGTTCTTGGCATCCTCCAGCTGTCTGGGGGGTCCGCTGAGAGATAGGCACCTCTCCCCCCATTGCGCTCGCCAGCGAACGCTTGCGCTCACCTGGAACTGCTGCCAAATCGTATCTCTGTCTGCGGCTGTGAGCGTTCCGGAGCCATTGGGTAACCTCAATGGCCCCATATGGGCTTCTCCCGCGCGCGCTTCTCCCCCACGCGCCGCCATTGCCGCGGGAAGACCTCGCGAGCGAGCGCGTGAAAGATCTCGCGAGCAAGCGCATGGGCGAGCCACATGCGTGCGGGCGAGCCACGCGCGCAGGGATGAGCAAAAAGGCGAGCCGGTGAGCACGGTTGCATTTGAACCTAGTTCATCGTGCAGAACTTACAGGGAACGTATATGGAAAGTACTTGTCCACACTTGGTTGAGGTTACACAAGTATGGTTATAACATCATCATCTAGACACATGTAACTTGTAAACCGTTGAAAACTTATGACTTACCTTCTTGTTAGAAAGGTGTTTTATAAATTCAGATGATGAACTTAAAACTTCCCTTAGCTTATTTATAAGTGTAGGTCCTAAGTCTATAAGCGCAACACCCGTTATAGTTGTGGACGGTTGAACCGTTAACTGTCGTAGGGTCCCCAACTTTTGCCGATCCCTAGCTCTTCTAGCTTGTGTGGTTCCTTCACAGATGACTTTTGGCGTCCCCCACAGGCCAACAACGTTATGGGCTAGCAATTGCGAGTTTATTCGGCGCAAGGTTCTTCTCAGGCGTCTGCTCGACGTCCTTCCTCGGGTCATGCTGCGCAAACAAACGAGCGAGTCCGTGAGGTGTAGAATACGACAGTCATGGTTTTGCATATGTTCTAGTCTCCATTGGAGGCAGGCCAGGCGCGCGTAATTCCAGGGAATTAATATGCACACCCCGACCCAACCATTTCCAGCCCGACACAACCTTCCACCTCCACATCTTTGGATTGATGGTATCTCGTAGGCGTTGATGACCCTGGATTTCGTCCGGCGTGCTGTTGAGCATCAAATCCGCCCCTTTGGTGGAGACTAATCGTCCAGCTGATCTGTCAGGGCGTGTTCTGATGCCCCGCTTGGTGTCTGATCAGGGCGAAGAGGAGGTCTCAGCAATCGCGACTGGATGTCTGCCTTCCTGGTCCAAAGCGCAGCGGGCAAGGACAGCGGATGGCGATGCAGAAAACCCCGAGACCCCAGCAGTTGGCCCAACAACCAAGCCACCACAGGCACTGACCACCCGTTGCCAACAAGACTGAGTCGCTTGTCATTGTATTCCGTCTTCTTCCGCTATGATGTATAAGCATACATAGCTGGGTGTAACCCACGGGAAGCCCATCATGTATTCCCGTTCATGTATCGACAGCCCCTTGCGGTTTGTCAGACAATGCCGAGGTATGCCAGGTATGCCGAGGTAAATATTGGTATGGTGGGAATCGGTGCTCGTCCTCTTGCCATCTTCTGCTCATCAGCTGCAGGCATTGATGCCCGTCCGCTTATCTCCACTTCGGGCATATTTTCATGGATTTCCAACGTCGCCAAGTCAGGGTTCCTGCGTCGCAATACCAGGGCGTGTCCCCGAAGCTCTCTGACATAATCGCCTTGTCCTTGTCATCCATCGACGCCACACTCTCCATCAAGGTATGGGTTTGCGCGCGTGGGAAATGGGCCTGGATCAAAGCTGATATATGCTGCACGTGTGTGAAGAGGCAGGACCTTTCATCCCACAGTTTTCTCTGACTGTTCAACCCCGACACTCCTTGGCACGGAGGTCCGGCGCCAACCAATAATACCAGTTCCACCTGACCATATGCCATTGCCCACTGCGCCACGTCCTTCTCCTCCACCTGTGCAATATCAGGGTAATGGACCGTCCCCGGGAAGTGATGCTCGACCACGCGCCTTGCTGCAGGGTCCTTTCTATAGAGATATGCCCCGCCACTTCATACCCTAGCAGGCCCAAGGCAACTCTCAAGCAGCCAATGCCATCGAATAACCCTACGCTCAGTACTCGTCCTCCACGGCAATCTCTCATCCCCCAGGGCGTTCCCCCGATAGCCACCTGTTCCCCAAACTTCGTCAGCCCGGTGGCAACACAAACTCCTCCTCCTTTTTGCGAAGCGTCACTGCGCGTCACGGTAGGGTTCATGCTCAACCGGAAGCTCATACGGCGCAGAGGGATAAGGCACAGGAAACGATAAATTTCCAGCTTAACTCCATGAGGTATTGGAAGCGAATGGCGCCCGCACTGGTTGAAGGACTCAATGATGTTCCAACAAAGGTTCAGCCCCCCAAGCATCTGTCTTCGGAAGGTTGAGACAGGCCCCCACAGACTACCTGCATCTGTCGCTGAGTGGCGTAATGCTCCTGCATGCGCTTCTCTGCAATGGTGATATACTTGGACAGCTTCTGTCCCTTAGGGAATGCCAGCCCCCGAACCCCATCTACAACCGCCCTGCACTTCTGCTATTGTTTGGCGGTTCACACCCTTGCCCGGGCGCCTTGGGAGCCCCCAGGCGATGTACTCTTCACGCAGGGCCTCCACTTCCGGCGCCACCGGTCCCAAGAGGGATCAAGCAAGGTTTCACGCGGGTACTTCTCTAACAGGTCGTAGTTGTCCAAATACACGCGCCATACCGCCTGTCCTCCTGGAAGTACTTTGTCTTTCCTGATTTCATTCCCCCCGTGTTTCGCACCTGGCATTGCGTTCCTGTGGCCGAAGCACCCAAACCCTGTCAACGTGTTGAGCGATCCCTACACTGTTCAGGAATCCCATTGGGAGGACCTTCGAGCACGCATAGCAGACCTGCCCCCTGAACTCTGGCGGCACAAGGTAGCTTGGCAACGGCTTGTTAAAACAGAGGTATGGATACCAGCATGGAGGGAGACTCAGGGTGTAGAAGAAACACCTCAAGTCCTCACTTGAAACAACCAAGTTCTCCTGGGGCTCGATGTGAAATGGAGACATCCCGAACCAGTGAGGTAAGGCGTGAATGTCTCCTCGCATGCCCTGGCAGATGTCGTTCAGGGGGACCAAATTCATTATAAGTCGAAAAGTGGGGACGCCATCAGCCTCTTCGTTTTTCTCAACCCCAAATAAACCATTAAAGCAGCCAGGAGCCCACCCGGAATACCTCTGACTCGGGGACCACCCCGAATACTCCAGCTTTCAATAGCCCACTAGCGACGTCTCCCCAATCTGGATCTCGTACCATCACACGCGACTGCTTGCACGGCCCACGCTCCGATGGTGGTTTCAAGAAGGATGGAAAATGTTCAAAGTAGTACTTGCACCCCTGCTCGCAAATATCAGTTAGCTTTGCAAAACCTATCTCCTTGGGTAGTGCTGGTTTGATGTCTGGGGAGAGCAGTCTTGACCTCATCCCCCTTGTAATCGATCGTACGAGTCCGAAACAATTCCCCCCGCTCGAAAGAGTCCGTGGTCTCAGTGATGTCCTTCAGCCGAGTGACGTCCCCAACCAAACCCCGAAGGATTCGGGCCTGCATCTTCGAGATCTGAGGATGTTCTCCTGCGTGTTCAATGCGCTGCGCACTGCAATCAGCCAATCTATACACCATGCTTCCTCGGGAGCTAGTGCTGGCAATATTTGGTCCCGGAGGGTTGGAAAGGGGAAGGTATCATGAGCTTTTGGACATCTGCCCTGTACCTCTTCCCCGACCGTGGGCTTGCTGCAGAGCGATGAAGCCCTCCGTAAACCCTCCAGCAAAACTCCTCCCAAAGTTTCATCCCGCGCCAGTCCTTTTTTGAATCAAGGGGCCAGACCCCGTCTGTACTTGGGCTGCCCACGGCAAGAGCGCTGGTTTGTCTCGCACTCCGCCATGCATAAGCCCCATACAAAAATAAATGGCCGGCTCTGGTGGAAATTGCTTGTCAACACTGTCTCGGCCCAGGGCCCACTTGTGACCCTTGGTGGTCTGTTCCAGCCAGCGTCAGCCTCTTGAAATAGGCGCCACCGGTGGTCATACTTTAATCTCTCTCAACAGGGCTCTTTCCCCGCCTCTTTCTATCACCCACACAGCTCTCCCGCCCCGCATAGTCCTCTGAATTGCCACGTGCCATCTTCTCATCCGTCACAGGGCCGGCACTCCTTCTTGGCCTTGTCCTTTCCCGCCTTCTTCCCTTTTCCTTTTCCTTTGTCGCTTTCTCTCCCTGCTCCCTTCGTCCACCAGGCCCCACTTTGATGAGCCTGAGCTTCTGCACGCTGCTCCGTGGCGGTGCGAATCTCCTGACGGATGACAACGTGGCCGTGTCGCTTGGGAGCAACTTGAGTCTCTGAGCTGAAGTCCAGGACAGGCCGCTCACCTGCGCCTCGAGCGACTTAAGGTGTCCAGCGTGGCTGGAAGCTGTCCTCGTAGCACCTGATCGCCCACTGTACATAGGGTATGAAGTTCGCGACTCATCGGGCCTGATACTTTGCGGCGCAACATCTGCCTGTAATATTTCAACAGCGTTGGCGACCAGCCCTCTTCCAAGAGCATCAACTCCTGCATACTCTCTATAGCCTGTGCTGAGAGGACGCCCAGGGAAGCAAAGCCCTACCGCACGGACTTTCTGCGGCTCCCCGAAAACTTGTTCTCCTTTCAAGTCGGCCTCGCCCTCGCTCGATTTGCTCCCGCTCTCGTCCTTCTTGTTCCGGGATCTCTGGGCATACCTCTGGGCCTTGCGTCTCTGACGATTGCGAGTCCGCTTTGATGGATCGAGGCCACTGCCTCCGAACATGGTCTTCTGATCCACGGCTTTGTACTCCATCTCTGACCTCGACGCGCGTTGTGGAACTGCTCCTCACAGGGCCTCTCTCCCCGCCTTCTTCCTCTGACCTCTTCTTTTTCTTTGCCTTCTTCTTTGCATCTGAGTGGCTCGATGCACTTCGATCGCGCTTGCGCTTCTTTCCTTCCGACGACCCTGAGCTCCGGCGACCTCGCTTTTGCTTCTTCTTTTTCTTTCGTTTGTCCTTTTTCTTGGCGTCCTCCTTCACGGCCTTCTTTTCTCCTGCTCCTCAACCGCCTCTTCCAGGGTCTGGCAGATCCATGCGGCCCCGCAAACCTGCTAGTTCGTCTCCTGCTGTCTTGACTGCGCCGACGAGCACGTCTCGCCAAGGGAGACCGGCTAGCTCCTCCAGGGATCTTATCCCCCGAAACTTCTTGCAATGGATCAGACCGGGACCTTCGGACTCCAGGCTGCAGGCGTATTGGGTTTTCCCCGAACCCCAAGTCAACAGGGCCTCCAAGTTGGTCCCCGTGAGCTTCACCATAAGGGAGTGACCGGACAGGTCCGAGAAGGCCGCGAACCCCATCACATTCGCTGCCAGGCTACCACGACGAGGAAAAAGGGAAGCCCCCGCGTGGAAGGGGTACAAACACGTCCTTAGAGGACAGTATTATTCGAACCGCGGCTTCGGCCGTGGCAAGGAGGAGGCCCGCCGCTGCGGGGGAAGAAGATCGGGGAAGGACCCCAGGAGGTCTTGCAATCGGAGACCTGGTCCATGGAGAGGAGGCCAGCTTGGCAACGAGTGCCAATTCTCTGGGAAGATCATGGAGGAGTTCAATGAGGCAATGCTTTTCGGGCTGATGGTTTGGCGGTTCTTGAAAGCTTGAACTGACGATCAGATTCGCCGTCGTCCTTCACCTCAAGGGGTGATGGCTCTGGTTCCTCCTCTACTGCAGCAGGTCTTGGACTGACCCGTTCTGGCTCTTCTTCTTTCTCAGGGCTTGCACTGCCCCGCGACTGCCCTTTCTCCTCCTTGTGCCTTCTTCTTCTCGATCGTGGTCTCTTTGCCCTTGATCGGGTCCTGGACCTTCGTCGGCGGCGGCGAGAACGATCCCGTTCAGACTTTGCACCCTCTCTGGCCTCCACTACAGGCTCTTTCTCAGACTCCGCGTCCCTCTCTTTCTTCACCGATAACTTCGCTGAACCAGCTTGTGGGTCACGTCCACCTCGATGCGCTCCCTGCTCAAAGGGATCTG
The DNA here is from genome assembly GCA_963970005.1 of Durusdinium trenchii. Lineage (NCBI taxonomy): Eukaryota > Dinophyceae > Suessiales > Symbiodiniaceae > Durusdinium > Durusdinium trenchii. The sequence goes on from CAXAMN010003448.1 coordinate 354,569, forward strand.
GCCCCGGTTCACTCTTGCGCTTTTCTTTTCCTTTCTCAGTGATCTTTGCACCGTCTTCGTCAACGCAACAGCAGTACGATCCGCTTCAAACTTCTCGCAAGTGCTTTCGATGGTGTCGCTGACCTTCCTCGAGTAGTTGAAAAGCTGATCAGCGCTACAGGGAGGGCACCGAGTGAATACCAGTTTCTCTAATCTGACCACAATGAAGCAGGGATCACAGAACCCCGAGTTGCCAACTGCCCTCTTCAAGCGCGAATTGCAGCCGCGGCACTGTGTCATTCAAGCCGAAACACTACAGAACAAACAATTAAGGTGGATTGCTCTTTACTCCCGGGAGCGGGATAGTCAAACTCTCACTCTCTGCCCTAGGTGCAGTGTGAAAACTCAACAGTCAAAGTGAACCATCCCACTTTGTGTTTTGCGCAGCTTCTCGAGTCCTTGAAGCGATGCATTGGCAGGGCCTCGTGGGATCCCAGGAGGGCGCCCCCAGCTGCAAGTTCCTGTCAAGGCGAGCCGACCGTAATCCTACTATTTTCTTTTGTTTATCATTTTTTTGAAGGGGGAGGGGTGGGCCGCTAAGAGGTAGCAGCTAGAGGTAGCTACTTAGTAGAAGCAAACGGTAGCTAGTAGCTTAAGTAGCTACTACAAGGTACTAGGAGCTCACGCTCTTTGAAAAAGCGCTCGCACTATTCATTTGGTTCCTAGATTTTTAGGGACCTTTGACAGTCGCAGTTTTCAAACAAGGTTGAAAGTTGAAAGTCGTTGCTTACACCATGCAGTGGACAGCCACCCTAGTCCTGAGCTGGGTTTGCTAGGACAGTGAGCCAGGCAGAGGTATTTGTGTCAAAGATATCGACCCTAACCTGGCAGCGACACAGTGTGACACACTGATACAGCTGCAAGAGCACGATGGATTGAATATGCAGCGTAAACGCTTTGCTGTTGGCACGTCACTGAACCGATTCCCTCAATGAAAGCAGTCTGCAAGCAGCACAAAGCAGTAACACTCGATGCCATCTAGGTGCTGCGCAAACATAGCCTCAAGCATTTGACATTGGTGATATTTCTAGAAGGGAGGCCAAGTTCCGGTGATTAGCGGAAACAAACTCACATAAACAAGAAAGCACAGAACAAGATCGATCAAGGAACTCGAGTAACAAATGCTGAAAGGATGTGAAGAAATGCGAATGCATACAGTACATGCAAAGAACACATAGAACAATTACTAGGAGCAAGGACACTACTAGGGGCTCCTGGCCTTACTACTGGGAGCAAGGACGCTACTAGGGGCTCCTGGCCTTACTACTGTATTTTCAGGCTCAACCACTAAAATACAGTCAAATTCCGCTAAGCTGCAACTGCTAGCGCTCCTTTTTGTCGCGATGAGCTGCGTGCTTGAGCCAAGAATTGGCATGGTGCGTAAAAGCTTAGCTTTAGGTGATGTATTTCAACACCCCGCTCTGCTTTCGCAAGCGACGCGCGAATTAGCAGCTATGATCAGGCTAAGCCGTGATGCCAGCGTGGATCTTCTTTTAAAGATCACTCTATGGCACACGCTTCAAAGGCATGCACGCAGCTCGAATTTAGTAGGATCGCCAGTTCCCAGTTGACCACCGTCCATAGTAGTCACGTGTCCACCATTGCCCTTGGTAGAAGGTGTAGTACCCCCAGCGGTCGCCATCTCGATACTCTCGGGCAGCAGCGCGAGCTGTGCGGAGAGCTCCCTCTCTTGCATCTCTCACAGGCACGGACTTCGATGTTGTGGTAGATGCTGGTGAAGGGATCGGTGGCGTCTTTGGTGCAGGTGGGTGCTGCAAGGTAGTCGGTGGGCTTGGTGGGAACTTTGCCGTAGGCCTCTGGTGAATGTCAATCAGGCCAATCGCATTGTAGCCAGCGCTTGGTGAACTTTCACCTTCCGGTTCAGCTGATGAGGTAACCCTCTGGCTTGGTGCAGCCTTTGGCGGTGTCTTTGGGGCAACAGCGTGAGCATTGCGAACAGAGGCAGCAACATGTGCTCTGCTGGCCTTTCCACGGCCCTTGGCTGCATTCCTTTCAGCTGCTCGTTCACTTTGATGACGCTTGTTTTGCACAAGCTGTTGAGCGACTGGCAATGAGCTGTCAATGGTTTCGTGAAGCTCTCTCATGGATGGTGTCTCAACGATCTCCATGACGCAGGTAAAGGTCAGCAAGTTGGTACCTTTGCCACGGGTCTTGCGGTGATCGCAGAGGTCCTGGAATTCCTTGAGCGAATAGAGCTCACGCTGCCAAATGATCACCCAGTGAGAGTGTTCAAAGCGTTCCAAGAGGCCTGGGTCGCTGCTGGTGATGTCCGCGATGTCTTCATCCACATACATCAGTTTTGCGAAATCCAGGTCGTTTGCGGTCCGCATTCCCACTCCAAGATCAACCTGAGCACGGGTGCGTGGGGGCATTGGAAGATGACCGTGTGCCACTATGTCTCGCAGTTGAATGTCGAGCAGTGTGATGTTGTGCTCGGTCATCCGCTCCACGAACTGCACGTCGTTTTCATAGCGGTCAGCCATGGATGTATATCCTAGGCCGATGGCTCTCTTCAACTGCTGTCTTGCAGTTCCGACGTAGTCGCCTTCAGGGCTGCGATTACCTCGGGCAGATTCCTCGCGGAACTGCTTGCTCTGGCTGCCGATTCTCTCGATGGTGTCCGCATCAAGGTACTTGTAGCCGAGCTTGTTGAGCAGCTCCCTTCTCTTCGCGAGGATGCCACGCTTCACCTCAGATGTGCCCGTGATGTTCGTGTTGCATGCAGGGCACACAATCGTGCCACTGACGAGGTTTGCACCGCATCCTGGACACATGACTTCCTCAGTAGGGATGTTTTCTCGCTGAGCTTCCTGAGGTGGCTCTGGAACAATGACCTCCACGTCTTCCTCGGCTTCTGGCTCTTCACCTTCCCGGCGCTCCCTCTTTTGGGTCGGTACAGGTTCCATCACGACGTCAGTGCTTCCTGCTGAACTTGCCGCTGGTGCAGTCGAGGGCACTCCCTCGCGGGAGGCTTGCTGCACGCATTGGACCTTGACCAGAGGATGATGTCCTTCTCGGTGTCCCGGATGTGGACAATATATGCGCTCGAAATGTTGTAGGGCGACAGCACGGCGCCAGATTTGGTGGTAAAGCAGATCAGGCCATCGGCTACTGCCTCACGCAGAGCAACCACCACCTCGATCGGGTTCAACCTTCTGTTCCCTGGCACCACTTCATTCTGGCGGATCTGACTCCGTGCCAGATAAATGTGGGCTCTGCCGGAATTGCGCCGGGCTCCACCGCCAACAAGTAGGCCGTCCTGTTGTATTCCTTTGATTGCGGCATGAAACGTGCGGTGGTAGGCCATGGCGGGAACGTCTTCAATGCTTTCCATCACCGGCACACCAGTGCCACGGAAGCTGGAAAGGTCTCTTCCGGCATTCTGGTGCCTGACGTAGATAACGTCAGCATTGAAGAATAGGTCACTCTCCGATCGGATGAACTGGTTGTTGTGACCTGATGCTGCGCGGATCTTCAGCGGCCAATAGGTCTGATTGATCGCTGTCGCTCGCTGATGGCCAGCGATGGCAAGATACTCGAAACGATCCTTGTTATCGAGCTTCCCCATATGCATGAGATCTGTTACCTTCATCTTGGCCTCGGGCAACTCTGCAAAGAGTGCGCTAACGAACTGGTTCAGATCGAGAAATCTGTCCTCATCATGTTGCGTGTCCCAGTCGTTCGTGGTAACATTCCCACGCAGAATGCCAGAGGCCCTTGTCAGGTGGCTCTTTAGCCATTGTGGTAGGCGATACCATCTAGGAGGTGATTCGAAGCTCCAACCGCTTATGAGGATGAGCTCATAAGGGTGGCCATCGACAATCACTCCAGGCACGACCTTGCCGTGTACATCTTCCACCTCGGTGTACCGATACTCGGCCTGACCTGACAGGTGGTGGTTGGTGATGTACGTCTCCTCGAACTGGCTGTCGAGGAGCATCGCCTCCCACTCCTCCTTCGTGATGCGCCCTGCACGAAGGCTCTCCTTCTTTGGAGCGGATGAAGCCGAGGGCATTGCTTTTGCCTTTGGGCTAGCCGATGATGGCTGCACAGATTGCGCAGCTTCGGCCTCTGGCGCAGGCTCCTCTTCATCATCACTTTCCTCCTTCACTGCAGTGCGGGCGATCATCACAGGTGGAGCGTCATCATCATTCATCGGGTCGTCTGTCTTGGTGGCCACGGCGATAGGGAGCTCCATGATTTCGTCCTCTTCCAAGTACTTGTCGAGATCGGGCTGCTCACGGCGAACCTCTTCGACGGTCAATGGCCTTGAGGCTGCTTCAATGCGCTTCCTATTTTCCTCTCTTCGGTGGATCACATCGATGACAGCTTGTCTGTACTCCTCACTGGCTGGCGTGAACGGGCTAAGACTCGCGTCTAGCACACGTAGGTCTCTCTTCGCTGATTGGCCTCGTTCATCCCATGGACGTGGGGGGAGAGAATGGCGCTGATAGATGGAGGATGTAAAAGTTGGCATTAAACCAACTTAGGACACGTGACTGATTTTTGTCACAAAACGTCATGTGAAACTGATCCTTCAACTCCATCTGCCACAAAAGCGGATCCAGGTCGATGATCACGACGTCCGGCTCCGCAAAGGTCTCTCTGAACCAGCGCTTGATGTCCCTGCCGAAGTGCGTGTAAATGCTATGCAACTCATAAATGCTTGCATTTGGGATACACGACACGGCTAGGACATTGCATCCAGCTTTTCGACCCTGCTCGACATACCAAGACAAATGCCTCTTGGTGTCGGCTTCGATTTTGATTGGGTCGCCCCTTGCCTCTGTGTAGGGATATCTATTTGTAGACACGATCCCGTTCTCGCCCACAAGCTCGTTGCCGGCCCACACCACATTCACATAGATCCGGGCATCGGGCACATCCTTGCGGATGGCTCTTGCGCAAATAATCGCGCGTTTGATGAGCGTCCGCAGCTCGGCACCCCAATGCATTTCATGGTGAAATTGTAGCACATGCCGGCATCGATTGTCATGAAAAGCTCGCTCCAAATCGTGGCGTTGGCGGGTCTTCTTTCCGCCTGATACCATGGCCAGTGTACTGTCGCTGATCAGCACTTGGTACACCGGGCCTGTCACTGCTGACGGCGGGCGATGGTAGGCTAGGCTGCTTCGCTTGGCCTCAATGAATGGGTTCAGAATGTGTTGAACGCATTCATAGCTCTCACGCCACGTGTCGACAACGGATTGCGCCGTGTGGTCGTGAGCCAAACCAAGGGCCATTTCCTGGGCTCCTTGGTCTTGACCAACATCAGCAAAGATGGAGCTCGTCAGCAACCGCTGAAATAGCGTATCCCACCCACGAAGAATCTCCAGCTGGTGCTCAGAGTAGTGACATTCCGGCTGGGCCATGGTAGGTGATGGATAGCAAGCGACTGCACGAATGGGCTTGGGCCGTGTGAGCTCTACGGTATGCGAACGAAATGCATCATGCAACACGTCAGTCAGCTCAAATGTATACCCCTCAGCAAGTTTTAAGGATTTACCTCTTGACTGCTCATGTACGTGGCTTCCACTGCATGTGTAGTTATCAAGCGTTGCAAGCTGTGGTACGTCAGTAGCTATCTTCCATCCTTTCTTTAGTGGTTTACCGCTCAATCCTTTAAGACCGAACTGGCACCCATGGAATGCATGCTGTCGTAGCTTGTGATCGCTGATAAACTTCTGCACGCTGGGCCACGACCAGTACTTGCAGTTCTTTGAGAGTTCAAAGGTTATACTTGGCTTGTGCGGGCTGGCATTTGCAACACAGCGCTTGAAGCTTTTGAATAGCTTACCAAAGAGTTGCTGCTGCTCTGCAATTCGTTCACTACCGTTTGGCAAGTCTTTGTTCACGTTTGTCCAGGGACTGCCTCCCGTGCATGGGAGCGATGCGTAGAAGAATACCATTCCATTTGGGTGGACCTTCTTGAACGCCTCAATCTCCTGGGCTAGCCATTGTCGGCAGCTTTCTGAAGTTCCGTCCTTTTGCTCAGTGACGCGAATTACCTTGCAGTTCTTTGCTGGCTTTCGTTGTTCACCTAGCCTGGATGTTGGCGAACAGCAGAATTCTACCAATAGGCGATGTGGGTATTTCGAGCTATCGCCCCCCTGATCAATGCCTTCACATGACACGTTTGCTGGGGCGGAGGCTCGCGCCTCGCTTCGATCAGTGGATTGCACCAATGAAGGTCCGATTCCAATGAGCCTCAGCGCGTGCTCCCATTTTGCAGGACTCGTGAAGGGTTTCGTCAGGATATCGGCGACTTGAAAATCTGTCTTTACATTCACTAATTCAAACTGACCACACTCGAATTGTTGCTTTAGCCATCTAAACGAAACGCATTGCGTTCGATTGGCATGACGCATTGACTGTGAATGGCCAGTAGACAAAATCGTAATGGTAGCTTGGTTGTCTTCCATGAGCTTGACTCTGCAAAATTCAGGAAAGTATGCAACCATACCATTGATATGACCTGCCTTCAGCCCTGAGTCCACGTTTCCATTTCGCATGGAATCAATCTCTGGGTCGATGATGGTGAAGATGCCTTCCTGCTTGGGCATCGCTGCAAGGCGAGCTGCTGCATCCGGTGCCTGCTTGAACAGCATAAGTTGCTCGAACAGTGCTAGGGTTGGGATTCCCTCGGCACGAACACCGTGGTTGGCAGCTATTACTTCGGCCTCGGTGGAACTCAATGATGTCACAGTTTGTTTCTTACTGTATGCGTTGAGTGGGTAGTATGTGCTAGGGCCCACGAGGATCATTGTCACTCCTGTTGTTGACTTGGAGTCATGTTCCCCCGCGAAGTCGGCGTCTGCGAATAGCCAAAGCTGGCATTCTTCGAATGAATCGCCTACAAAGCCCTCCAAGTATTGATTCTTGGTATGATGAATGTAGGATACCAGTCGGTGTAGTCCTACATCACACTCGATTGACCATTTCGTTACCCTTGATGCGAGTGATTGAGTGGCACGGAGTAAATCGAACCTGGCCATACGGGCTGCAAAGAGAATTTTCATAAGAACCTTACTGGCAATGGGCTGCAGTCTTCCGGGCTCCTCTTTCTCAGAGAGCGTTGGTTTCGGAATACCGAGCTCCGTGAATGGCGTATAGCTTTTCTTGAGTGTTTCTGGCTTGACTTGAGCTAGTTTGCAATAAGCTTCAACACATGATTCGAGGAAGGATGACATGTCGTACCTCACAAGATTCACGGGCTAGGTCATGCAACCAGCAGGCTTCGGCACGATGCTCTTGATCGGCTTGAAGCGCTGCTCCTTTGCCTCCTTCTTTGCCTCCCGCTTTGATCGGTGTGGACCTGGCCGATTCTTCGATGGTGCGGCAGCACTAGGCTCGTTGTCACCATAATGAAAAATAGTTTTGCCGGTCCAAAAGATATCGGTCTTCATGTTTGGGTTCTTGAGGGTCCAGTCGTCTTCATAAGTAGCGATTCGTTCTTTGGGCAAACGAGTGTTCGTTGCGCTTGGTGAACCGTCATTGATGATCACAGCTGCATTGAACACTGTTGTCCTTTTAGACTTGATTGAACCATTAAACTGGCTCCCCTCATCACCGGGGAAGAAGAGCTTCTTCCTTGGTTGCAGGTGGTGGCGCGTCCACGTTTGATGGTTTGGGTCATGCTCCCAATAGTCATTCTTTCGATGGATCTGTGCGGAGCATGCGCTTGCGCGTTGCGGGTCAAACACATGTGCAAATGGATGAGCACTGACGGGAAATTTGATACCGTTCTTCTCAACGTGCATGCACCCGAAGTACCTGTCGTAGGGCTCTGGTTCGCCCAGATCAACAACCGAGCGAATACCGGCCCAGCCCTTAGCCAAGTTCTTCTTGGGTCCTGCCATCTTGAAATCATCGACGTAGACCACCAGGATGAGGTCCAACTCATCATGCCTGAAGATTGATTGCCACATTTCAGGCAAAATCTGACGCCATCCCTTTTTGGCTAGATTGGCATTAAGATGTTGTTCCCAAATACCCCCGGTGTCAGGGTGTCCGTACAATGCTAAAACCATTGGGACCATGGGTTTCCAATATTTCTCTTCCCAATCCTTTGGCCACCGGTTACGAGGTAGCTCAAGCCATGTTGGGATTCCATTGAAGGTTGCTTGAACATACGCTTGAATCGCGTCTGCTTGCTCTTTCCCATACCCTGGTTGGCAACCGAAGGCATCCAAAATCTTGGCAGCCTCCATCGAGGCGGGGCTTGAGCCGAGCTCAGCGAATAGTGCGTGGTCTGAGTTCTCATCCCTCACATTGTTGCCCTGGAATACTGTTCTACCCTTGAATTTTCTTCTGGGATCGTTCTCTGGCAGTTCTGAGCCTTTTTCGTAGCAGGCCTCGAATATCCTACCCAGATGAACCTTCTCTCCCTTTCTTCGGGCTTCCTGAACAATCTTGTGAAGTTCTCTGACGAGCTTCTCATCCCATACACCTTTCGTTCTAAGCTTGTTCCATTCGAGATCAAGTGCTTCTTTTGCTTTTGGTGTTCTTGCAACTTCTTCTTTGGAGACGAGCCTCGCCACTGCTGCCCACATCTCGATATTCTGCTTGAATTCGAGGCGCTTGATATGTTGTTCAAGCATTTGCCGGATAGGCTGTCGATGGGCCTCATTGACGGCCCCCCTGGTTCTGGGCATGCAGGGAACTGCGAACGACTCGTCCATCAATACCTTCTTTCTGGCTGGGAGTACCTCCCATTGGCTACCAGATGACTGGAGCGTCGATGCGGCTTTTGATGAGGAACTAGTGACTCCTTCATCTTTCTTTTGTTCTTCCTCACGAATTGCTTTTTCCCTTTGTCTTGGACCCATCATTTTCCAGAGTTCCGAAGGGATGCTTCGTGGCCGCTTCGAACCTTTGTAGGTCTCTACAAGCCTTACTCCGTCATAGTGGTAACCATCCGGCACGATTGACCCGTCGGGCATAGTCTCCCCAGGTTCGCGAGGCTCCGCACTGGACTTCTTCATCTCGACGTCAACTGGCGGCTCCTTCTCCTGGGCAGATTCCACTACGGGGTCAGGTGCGATGGATGGTGTGTACTCCAAATCGGATTGTTGTGGGATGATCGGATCAGGTACAGGAGGGATCACACGATCAGCAATTGGCTCTAAAGGTGGCTCAAGGCTGTCTGCTTTCGCTTTCAGCGGAAACACATGGGTTTCAGAGGGCAACTCCAATCGCTTGGTGCGTTGAATGACAACGCTGCCATGCTCCAGATGATAGTCGATGGCTTCAAGCTTCGTGACAAGATACTCCCCTCTCCACACAAAACCTGGCTGAATATGATACCCTAGAAATACTCCTTCATTCGAGGTTGGTGAAAGCTTGCCTGCGGTGTTGTCTGCCCTATCAGGGTTGTTCCAGAATAACACTTTGGCACCGAAAGGAATGCGCATCCCGTCGAACTCCGTACCGAACCTCAACGACCATGGACTGTCCCCCCCTGACAACTGCGGGTTGGCATTGACGGCTATGGCAAAATGCTGCATCGCCATCGGCCACATGCACAAAGGCATCCCTGCTTGCGCAAGGTTGGACCGAGCCCCCTCCAGCATTTGTCGTATTTCGCGTTCCACGAACGATTTGCTGGAGTCCACGTACTCTATTGACGTTTGATGCCTATAGCCAAGTTCCTTAATTGCGGCCTTCAGTTCCCGACTATTATCCGTGTAGATCACCTCAACATCACCTTTTCCATTGACAAAGTGGTTGATGGCGAAGGTGCAATCTTCAGCGAATCGAGACTGGCTTGGGTACACATACCGGAACTGCGTATGGATGTCTTTGATGACCAACGCGACCTTCTCACCTTTCATGCCTTCTTCTACGTTTGCTCTGATAAGCACGTGATCGGCAATGATATGGTCTCCGAACCGAGTTGTGTCAACCCTTGCTTGTCCGCCCTTGGGTCTGGCATATGGTGCAAGCATACGCGCCCTTTGGCACGTGCGGCAGAATGGGTTCTTGGGGAAGTGAAGAAATTGGTGCTTGGACGACTGGGCTTCGACGATGAGGTCGGCTGACTTTCTGCTCCTCACCGCTACTACCTCTTCATCATCTGGATTCACACCTTCATCGATTCCCTCTTCTTCGTCCCTGATAGGCTTGGAAACGCCGGGCAAAGCTAGAAGCTTGCGAACCTTGGCTGGCCTGAAAGACTTTGTGCTGACAACTGGACATGAATCATCCAAAATGGGAACATGACCATCAACTTTCAGGACGACTGCTTTTCCGTCTGGACGAACGAGGAACGGTGACGACCCTGCCGGCCAAACGAAGCTGTACCCCTGGTCCATGCATCTCGTGCCAACCGAAAGGACCGACGGTGTTTGCTCTAGTATGTAGGGAGTGATGGACCCTGGCAGTGTGTTGAGATCGATTTCAGCAACTGCGTTGGACTGTGTTGAGCCATTCGCTGTGATAAAACTGATCGGTTGTTCCGTGCTACGCCTATTATAAGCTCCGACTTGGGACAACATGGACTCGCTAATCAGGTCCTGCTCGCTTCCAGAGTCTATAAGCCATTGATGGCGACCTTTTGGCGCAGGCGTGGCGACGGTTGGTGGCATCAACACAATGTTGATCTTGCATGGTGCTAGCAGATTCCTACAACACTTACAAGTTAGACTTTCAAGGTCATCAACACAATTGAAACCACATGATGGTTGAACCAGATTTCCGAACTGCTTCACAGCCTCTTGCAATTTTCTGGCTGCCGTTTTGGCATTCAACACATGGATTGGGTCCGACTTCTTTGCTGCTTCGGCAGTAGTGAGGACATCATCATACTTCCTAGGACCATGGATGACTGAGTTGCATCGGCCGAAAGCATTTATCTTCTTTACTCCTACCCTTTTATCGAAGGTAACATGTTTCTCACGCTGTGCTGCCCTTCCTTTTGTTGGGCTACGATACGAACCGAGCTTGCGGCGAGTGGCGCTGCATGCATAGCTTGATCGAACACAGGGAGTAGCCGACTTCTTCGGCTTTGGCTCCTTCTTGGGCTTCGGAGAATTCGGCCGAGCTGGGTCCTTCGGAGCAGCTGCACTTTTCTTTTCGTGCAGATACAGACACTTGTCCCCACGGCGGCAATCCCCTCGTGCAAAGTAGATGCATGGGGTCTTTGCCATTTCCTCTTTGTTGAGCTTTTTCTTCGGGTCACGACTGGGCACGCGAGGTGTCCTTTGTCTTGAAGGTGATCTATCCTTCTTGTCATGACGGTATGGGCAATCTTTTCCCTTTGCGCACTTCCCCTTCACGAAGTCCCTACATGGAATCTTCTTTTTGTCAGGAGTTCTTCCCCTCGGGGGCGTTTTCTCCCTCTTGGCTGGAGGCACAACGGGTAGTCCTGCCCTGTCTTTGGGATTGTTTGGCTTTGGTTGATTCTTGTCGACAATTCGATCTCGATTCTCCCTAAGCCTTTCACGGTCGATCAGGTCACGGATGGCTTTCACAAGGAACGAATACGTCTTACTTGGGTCGCCTTCCTTAGCCCGATCATAGGTGTCAATGTCATACTTGAGTAGCGTGCTGGGACGGATCTGACGGAGCAAAACATCACGAAGGACTGTTTCTTCGGGCTCCTTCTTCATACCGGCCAACACAGCATCCCAGCGATTGATGAATTTCTTTAGGTCAGCAATTGTATCCCCAAACTTCGCTACCTTTAAAAGGTCTTCTAGTGAGTAGAGAGTACCTGCCTCCTCGGACGTTTTGAAGTAGTCATCAAACATGAGAAGAACTGTTCGACCTCTGGTTTGATTTCCCTTCTTCGCCTGCTCTTCCTTATGGTTAAGGATTCTGTTTCCCAGGTCGCCGCGGGCTGACTTGGTGAGAGCAGCGGTGAGCTTCGTGTCCAAGGTCACGAACTTTCCTGGGTTTTGGAGCTTTGCCTCGAGTTCAACACGGGAAGGTTTAGGATCCCAAACCTCCATGATCCACTCCCATGCTTCATCGGGCTTGTCAGACGACGATCGAACAAGCTCACGGACCAAATTCTTCCATTGGCGGTAAGTCTCGGGTGTGGGCATGTCCGGTATGGCAATCGCATCGGCTTCTTTGACCCTTGGCTTGCCTTCATCGTCTTTCTTGGACTTCATTTCTCTGAGTAGTTCCGCGAGACCACTCATCAGCGCGGTGGCATCGCCTGAAGAAGCCGGGACTTTGCCATCGACTCCTCCATCGCCAACGTGAGACATACGTTCGTCGGCCGTTTCACGAGCATCGACGAATTGTTCGTCCTTGCCTTGGGCAGGCTCCAACGCTGCAGGGAGTGGTGCTGTTGCAGTCGCTCTCGATGGATAGAAATCACCAAGTTTCTGGGCAAACTTTGCATCTAGCCTCGCCTTCCAGTCGATCTCTATCGGTTGGGGCAAAGCCTCGCGGCCTGCTGGCTCGGATAGCACTGGTGTTGCCGTACCAGGCAGGTGTTGCGGCGCTTCAGCTTCATGCCCTGGGATCAGTCCATCGAGTTGGTCTTGCAGTAATGCATTAGTCTCTGACGCCTTTTGCAATTCCTGTTCAAGACGTTCTTTCTGCTCAGCCCACTCGGTCTCCATACTTTGGTGTTGCCTACGTTCTTCTTCAAGGAGTGCTCTAGCTTTGTTAGAAGCGTCCTCTACCATCTTCTCGAACATAGACTCCAGCTCCCTCATCTTGTCGTTCATCTTCTGCATATGAAGTTTCTCTGCTTCCGCCTTCTGCTCCGACATTCTCTTTTGATGTAGGCTGTCTGCGCTAGCGACTTTGGCCTGACTTTCAGCCAGCTGTCCTTCTAGCAAGTTGATTCGACCTTGCATAGCCAGAATCTGCTTATTGCAGACTTCCCTTGCTTGATCGATCGCAACCCTACATTGTGAGCCTAAGGCTTGAATCGTTGATTGCATGATCTCTCGATGCCTTTGCTCTGCTTCGAAGCGAACGGCTTCCTCATTTCCTGAGGCAATCTGATGAACATTGTTCTGAATGAACTGGAAATATGCCGTAACGCCTTCAGATCCCATGACAACATCTTCGGGCACGAGGTTGCCCCCGGCGGCCTGTGTAGCGTCACCGGTGTATGGGATGAGGGCAAGCGCGGCATTCACACCATCGTCTGTAGCCATGGCAGAGGCTACGGCTGATAACCTGTATTTTCAGGCTCAACCACTAAAATACAGTCAAATTCCGCTAAGCTGCAACTGCTAGCGCTCCTTTTTGTCGCGATGAGCTGCGTGCTTGAGCCAAGAATTGGCATGGTGCGTAAAAGCTTAGCTTTAGGTGATGTATTTCAACAACTACTAGGAGCAAGGACGCTCATGTTGACTCTTGATTAATCAACCCCCCCATCCCCCCCCCCCCTCAACAATTGGGGCCTCTAGAATAATATGCTAGAAAAACAATCAATTGATAAATAAATAAGGAATCCTTAGCTAGCTACCTCTGGAGCTACTCTGGCAATATTAAAATAAAAGGAATCAAGAAACCTGACTTTGAAGACATCTGGAATATTAATTATAGAATAAAAGGGAATGAATCAATGGACATAGAACGAACTTTTTAGATTTCAATGGAAATCTAAATCCAAAGACCTGCAATTTCAATGGTAAGTAAAGCAAATCAAAAGGCAAAGAAAAGGAATAAAGATTTAAAGCCTCAAATCTCTAGACATTATTCTAGGGCCCCCCCC
>CAXAMN010003448.1:368680-392581 GCA_963970005.1 Durusdinium trenchii
CTTCAAAATCCACAAAATCTCAATGGAAATCTCCAATTCCTAAAGGAAATCTGCATCCAAAGACCTTCAAAATCCCAATAAATATTTTGCTGCCACTGGAAATCTGCATCCAAAGATCTAAAAAATCAGAAAGCCAGAGAGCAAAAATAACAATATATAACAATGAAAAAATCACAAAAAAACCCATCCCTCCCAAAAAAAGACATTATTCTGGGGGCCTTTATTAATCAATGTCTCACGCTCACTCTTTTCACGCCAAGTCTGGCAGGTGCTCTGTTCAACACCAGCTTTGCTTTTTGCTGAAGTGTTGTTTTCAAAAGTCTCCATGCAACAAGCCGGGTGGGAGACTAAAGGGAGGGTGCGCTTGAGGTGTAGGAGACACACATTCGACATTACAAGACAATGTCTCACGCTCACTCTTTTCACGCCAAGTCTGGCAGGTGCTCTGTTCAACACCAGCTTTGCTTTTTGCTGAAGTGTTGTTTTCAAAAGTCTCCACTTTTCCCCACCTCCCGTCTTCACCACAAGTTCGGCCACGCCCTATCTGGGATGTGGGCGTCAAGAAAAAAGACAGCTTTCTCCAGGATCGTTGGGAACGCATCTGAGAGCTCCGTGATGCGGCCATAGGTCCTTTTTGACATCTTCTGCTGAAAGGTGGACACGGAAGCTTCTTGGATGTAGATCTCAAGGACCCTGGAGCTAAGCCATCTTCCTTTTCTCCTCACCAGCTCTGAGTCCTCCGTCTGCTGGAGGAGGAAAGTCGCTCCGCCTGGCCTCAAAGAGGCTAAGTCGTAAGGTGAGCTGCTGGGCGTCCTCGAAACATTTAGCCCAACAGCTTGTTGGAGCGTGACGAAGCGCCGCCTCAACGTGGCAGGTGACCAAGGCCATAGAGGCGCTGCAGCGTCAAGCTTCCTGAAGACTGCGGAGATGAGGGTGACCATATCCTGATATTCGATGCGAGCGGCTTGATGCCGGGCAGATCGCCCCCTGGTCTTCGGCTCTTGTATTCGAAGAAGGATGCCTGAAGTCCCGGGCGCTGCGTCGCACGGGAGCACCAGGTCACCTCTCTTTGCGGCAAAGATTTCTCCTACGCGGAGAATCCCTGCCCAAGCCATGCCAAGGATGGCCGCCTCACGCGGCCAGCCCCATAGCAGCGCAAGGCTGCACAGCGCCAGCAGCACTGAAACCGGCATGGCCGGATGATGTTGTCTCGGCTCCCCCGAGACCCAGTTGAATGCCAGGTCCCATGCTGCCGCCAACTGGCGCCGAAGTGCTGGTCGTTTCTGGGCAACAGCGTTAACTGTCTCAGCAAAGTTCCCGTAGGGGAAGCCAGCAAAAAACATCTCCTTGCCATAGGCGATGAGCGCCTCGCACACTTCTTCTGGGTCCAGTGGCTGGGCCTCCACTAACTCATGCAGTGTAGTGCGGAGGTTTTCCGCCAGCCAAACATCAAATTCCGACAATCTCTTGTCCCGCTGCAAGCGGGTAGTTTGCTTCACAACTCGATCGGCTTGGAGACTCCAGCCTTCCCGGGCTCTTGCCCGCGTTTTGTCTTCCGCTCCACGCGGAATCAACGGCATGCCATGAACGCCCCACGCGCGCGCGCGACCCAAACAGCTGCGGGCATGAGGCCACGGTGATTCATTCCCAAAACCAAAATCTTGGGGGGAGGTGTCCATGGAAGCGCTGAGGAGGATTGAGATGAGGCCCAGACGTGCCAAGTGACCCCTGGAACGTAGGAGCAGGCTCAAAGTCAAAATCCATGCCAAGATGTGAAGCAATGAGGAGCCCGTGATCAGGGCAGCTCGACCGATGGAAGTGCATGACTGGAGGAGAGCCTTGCAGGCCATGCAGCCAAGTGAGCAAACTTGATCATTCCCCAAAACTGACTGTGCACCGACACCAGGGCAAAGCACCCAAACGACCAAGATGTATAGCCGCAACCAACTTGCCGTAGGCCTTGAGAACTGATGAGAGTGAACAGTAGCAATTTGGGAGGTTGACAAGAAGTCCAAGATTGAATGCTCAGCTGGAGTTGGTAGATCACGATCTCGAGTCGGTGCATCGGCAGTGTTCAGCCTGGTAGGGGCAAAGCCAAATGCAGGGTGCAAGTTAGCTGCAACTGTAATGGCACACGCTTTCCTGAGGGACTTCTTCAAGGTCCTTGCCGAGGATCTTCCCTTTGCATGAGCTCCTTTTGCAACTCTGCTGTCTAGGAGGGCAACAAACCGGCAGGAACCTCCACGGATAGCTAAGCGGTGAAGCAACCCAATGTAGGCATGACTCTCCAAGACATTTATGTGACTCGGGCTCTTCCAACTCCATGAGAAGAGAGTCTGCCATCTTGCAGCCTGCAGGAGGTCATTTATCACAACTGACTCAATTCCAGCAGCACCTCCTTCTCCTCGATGCTGACCTGCCCTGAGAGCCGCCACCACCTGCACTGCCAGATGTGATGCAACTCCTGGAGCATAGATGGCACTCTTTTTGGTGTATGCCCCCTCAATGCGGACATGATGATGTCCTCCTGAACATCTGACCTCAAAGTCCTCTGCATTGAAGCCCGTCAGGAGGAAACGAAACTCCTTTCGGTGAATGCTTCCCAGCATGCAGCTTGCGACGACTGCCTCCTGCAAACCAAGTCTCAACAGCCACTTCCAACCAGCAAGCCAAGCCATCTTGCTCAGCCTAGGTTGTTCCAGGAAAGCAGGGGTGGAGCATCTGAAGCACATCCACATGATTGTGAGGCAGCGAAGCGCAAGGGTAGTTCCTGTCAGCGTCTTTGGATCTGTCCTGTTGAAGCCCAAGGGCTGGTCGTACGACCTCGATGCTGGATGCTGTGCAGGGGAGAAAGTAGTGCAGGGCGGTTCACACCCTAGTGACCTGAATCTCTTCTCTTGCACCATCTGTAGCACCCAATCAAGGAGCTTTACCTCTCTGAGGTCAAAGTGTTCACTGGCAGTGAGGTCTATTGGGGTGCAGACAGATAAGCCTCTCTTGGCAAGCTCCGTGGACAAAACTCCTGAGCCTCCACAAATCTCGACAAAATCAAAGGCAAAGTCCAGGACCTTCTTTGGTGATGGCAGTTGCCCTTCAAGGGCAATCTTCTCCTCTTCTTCTGTGGGGACCCCGAGTTGACGAAGAGCCAAAGCAGGTCCCTGGTCAAGCAAAGTATAGGCACCCTTTCGATCGCCACCCAGCCATAGCAACTCAGAGATGTTTTCAGGCACTTTGCAAGAGGTGACCGCTCCCTTGTTGAGCGAGGCGTCGGTGGCATAGATCCTTTGGTCGTATGGCACTGACACGTCGGTAACCGCCAAGAGGCCACCAATGCTAGCCAAGACAAGCTCCTCGGCGACAGCTCTGCTCAAGGTAACTACATCGTTTGCCGGCCGCTTTGAAGAGGTACCAAGGCTAAACAACTTGTCAATCGTGCAAGTCAGGCACCTCCTGAACATAAGCAAAGAAATCCATTGCCCTGCCAATCGTGAAGCGAGCCCACGAGTGATGACGGGCATGTTGGCGATCTTGAGGGACAGGAAGCTAGTAGCAATCCTCTTTGCATGATGTGCCCCGACTCCAACAACTCCGGCCGAAAGCGCCCTGTTATCTGAGGTAACCTCGGCACCGACAGCTTTGAAGCAATCTTCTCCTCTGACGGTCTTATCATCTGACCCCAGCACCCCTGCCTTCTGGTATATGTCTTCAGCAACCTTAAGCCTCTTCTCTGCAATGGAAGCCCCCTTCTTGCAGGATGCCGCTTCTCTGGAGATGATCACGTAGTCATCAATAACAATGATTTCCCAGCAAGGCCCAGGAGGGAAAGGCTGGTGTCGAAGGACCTGGGAGTCTTGCTTCAACAAACCTCCCCAACGTAGGAGGTTCGTGTGGCTAACCAGTGCGTACTCAACTCCGAGGTGATCACCTTGAAAAAGACTACTGAAGCCAGCATAGACCTTCTGGGGAGAGGGGTGCACCAGAAGTGAAGGCTTCGTCTCCCAGCCCAACCGGTCACCATGAGCCTCTCTATCATAGGGCCTCGACAGGACTTGCTGAAGCTCACAAAGTTCTCGAGAACCAAAGAAGCTCTCAACAGGGAAGGCGAAAGGCAGCTGATTCGACCAAGCTCTGGCCCTGGTGACCTTTGCCTGGTGATAGAAGTCTCTCCGGTCCGTGACGCAGCCGATGAGCTTCTTTCCTTTTGGGCAATGTATGGAAGTGAGGTTCACTCCAGCTGGAAGGAAAGCCGAAGGTCCAGTGGGTGTAATTCAGCTCCATTTCCCCATCGCCGGTCACCTATTTGTCTGTCTACCTCGCTGTTCTTGAAGGCATTGAACACCCTGGCAAAATGGTCACAGGGAGCATCAAACAGGGAGAGGAGACCTTGGGCACTCCAGATCTTTGCCAACTTCAGATTCTCCTCCTTGGATTCTCTAGAGAAGTCAGGCCCCTGCCAATCTATGGGTCCTCCGTGTCTAAGGATCTTCGGCTCAACAAACGGCAGCCAAAGGATGTCATCCAGGTAGTCTGCCATGGGCCAGTCACCTCGACCTGTCAACTTCAGTCGGCCGGCATTTAGGCTCCGATACGGGTCAACGGGGGAGAACTCTGCATGAGGATTGAAAAGATCCTTCTTCTTGATTTCTCCTTGTTTGTCGATGCCTTCATGGAACTCACCACCATAGCCCCCAAGATCAAAAAGAGGGCTGGAATGGACAAAATTGGATAGCTCAATGAGTCGAGCCATGAATTCAGGACCAGACCTTCCAGGAGGTAGCGGATGCTCACCAGGAAGATCACACACGGAGATTAGCGCACCAAGATGTTGATGTATTTGCATCTGAGTAAGGCTTGGTCGCCTCCCAAGGCTCCTGTAATCAAAAGCAGCCCCATCATGGTAGATGTAGTTGAGGAAGACTATGAAAATATGCAGCAATCTCTTGCGACAAATCTTCCACCAGCTGGCCGCACTGAGTCTTGAGGAATCCTGTGCCCCAAAGACGCCAAAGTCTTTGAGAGGCAGCGGAAACACCGTGGAGCAAGGATGATCACCATTGTAGTCGACGTGAAAAGACTTGACCAAGGCTGCAGAGAATCTTGTTCGACTCCTCACGATCAGTCTTGGCATGGCAGCAACAAGCCGCCGGAACGATATAGTGGACTTCAGCGAGTCCTCCGTGAAGCGCTGGTCTGGGTGACCTTCGCCAGGCCCAGCTCCAGAGACACCGCTCTGGTTATAGTCATCTCCCTTGGAAGTGTTCCAGGGGAGCCTATCCCTGAGCTCACCAGTCCCGCAGGAAGCAGGCCCGTTACCAGGCCGCTCTGACGTAGGAGAACGCGGTGCCGGTGAGCCCCTGGATCTGCTCACTCCTGGTCTTCCTCTATGGACTTCTTCGCCTTTCCCCTTCCCTTGGCCTTCTTCTTGGCCATGGGATCGTTGGACGGAGGGGGGATTGGCTTGTCCTTCGTCACCTCTGCCCTGCGGGTTTGGATCGTGTCGAGCTCCTTTAAATACTGCAGAGCAACTGTGACCCACTTCTGATCGGCTGTGGCCGCAAATGCCCTCTGTCGGGCTATGGCGGTAAATGACCTGTTGCTGAAGAGACCTTGCGGAGGGTCCTCGATCAACGCTAGCAACACAGCAACGTCCATCTTCCCATTGTCGAGGACCATCTGTTCCAGGAAAACGAACAGGAGGGCCATGATGTCCTTTGCAGCCAGAGTGTTGTCCTGTTGCAGGAAATCTAAAGCCATTGCCAGCTGCCAAATGATGAAACCCAACTCCCGGTGCCGACCAAAACCTCCAAACCTCTCCAGGTACCGAGTTGCACATATTTCCTTGGCATGAAGCTCGCCTGGGGAGGCATCGGCCGACGAAGTAGGGCTCATTCTCCTCGACATCTGTTGCAACACACTTGTAAAGAAAAGCCCCTTCTGACTGGCTAGCTCCTGTTGTAGCTTTGCTCTGCCCAATGCCCCCTTGCTGGAGATCCCTCCTGTGCTCGAAGCAAGCTCTCCCAGCGGGTCGGAAGACGATGAAGCAATCTGACCAACCAGTGTAGTTAGAGCCTTGCTCTGTTCCAGGACAGCTCTGGCCAAATCGCTTGAAGGCTCCATGCTCAACAGATCTTTCTCCGCCTCCTTTGCTTCTGCCTCCAACAATGCGGCAGTGCCCTTCGGCTGGCTCTTCAAGGGAGTAGATGTACTTCGCGGTGGCGGCATGTCGTGAAGGAAAGAGCTCAAAGGCCGTGTGCTGGACAAGCCACTGGTAGCTAACTGTGCCAAAGGCTTTCTCAAGGCAGATGGCCTGCCTGGATTGACCTGAGCTGCCTCGATTGATGAAGTCCTCTCCGAGAGCTCCTGAATCTGGGCAGTTAAAGTAGGGAGCACCGCTGTGATCTGTTCGAGAGACTCTGCAAGTTTGGCCACTGTTGGCCTCTTTGGCTTCTCTGAGGGCCCTGCGCTTTTGTCTGCGGCGGAAGTAGTGGCCTGGCTCTTTCTTTTGGAGCTTGTGCCCTCTGCTGGAATCAACTCCACTTCCTCCTCCCCCGCTGAGTAGAACTGGACTCTTTTTGACAAATCCTGCCCTAGGGTCCAACCCACTGCGGCAGCGATGAGGTCCTCGGGAAGAGGTATCATGTCGGGCTCCTGAATAGAGAACGTGTTGGCGTCCTTGAGTTCCTCCAAGGAGTTGAGCTCCCAAAGATGCGGAACGATCTCTTGTGAAAAGTCGACCATCAACACGTCGACTCGATGATCTGGCACTGCCATAGGGTCCAGGGTGACATTGTCTGGATTCAAAAGGGCTCCAGCCAGTTCCACCGTCATTGATGGTCCCAAAAGGTCCTCCAAGGCACCTGTCTGAGCCGTCTCCAGAAGGCTGGGTTGCACTGAATTGCTCGGCAAGGCAAACAAAAGGCCTGGCTGAGGTGACGGTCTCTTCATGACCAAAATACCCAACACCATCTCCTCTCCACCCAGATCCGCACCATTCGGCGAAAGGTCCAGGACATAAGGTCTGAGCCCCACCGGTTCCGTTTCTGAATGTAGAGCCACCACCTGCTCCATCTCTTGCAGATCTAGGCCGAGGGGTAGTCCCGGCCTGCACCAGCAAAGTAGGCCCTGGCCTCAGCTTCCGATGGGAATCCGTGGCACAAAGTCTCAGAGCCCTCAAGGTTCCCAACTGCGGAGAAGAAATCACGAGAGGTGGTGTAGATCCTCGGTGAGGAAATGAGCGGACTCCTGAGGACCGCGTAGATGCGGTTGGGGAGGTCGATAGTAGGGGTCCTGTTTGGCGAAGAGACCCTGCCTGCAGCAGTCGCTGCAGCCCACTTTCCGGCTGTCCAGGCCCGCTTAATCCTCTCTGCTGGAGTAGCTCGCCCGGATGATGTAGTGAGGCGAGAAGCCAAAGCAAGCACCACAGAAGGGCAATCACCAAAGGTGTCCGCAATCTGAGCCCGAGTCTCGTAGGAGGTGGACTCCCTAAGGGGTCTGGTGCTCGGCCGAGCCGGCGGTGATGAGCTGTATGCTGAGGACGGCCCAGAAGGGCGCAATGGAGTGCCCGGAGCAACCTCAGATGCAGTAAGATCTCGAACGAAGTCCGCAGCCTCTGTAGCGGGTCCACGAACTGTGATCTGAAGGCCTCGAAAGGCAATGGCCAGGTCAATCGTCTCGCTGCCGGTGCTTTGAGATTGCTGCCCGTCCATGCACGTATGCCCTCAACCGGGCAGCCGGAGGATCCAGGAAGGCCGCTGGCGGTGATGATGCCGAAGTCCAAATGGGGAAGCAAAACCAGGCGCCAACTAGAATGGCGAGGAGCAGGCCGAGAGAGGTGCCCAGGAGGAACACCGTGAGGATCAAGGGTAGGCTAGGCTGTCCACAATGTGATGGGCAACCTAATCCCCACCAGTTGGTGGCCGCGCCGGACACCAAGACTTGAAATCCCTTTATCACCGTGTCCATGCGCTTGAGGTGTAGGAGACACACATTCGACATTACAAGACAGTGCAGGAAAAAAAGTCATTATTGTGGGGATCTTTATTAATCAAAGGTCAACATTACTAGGGGCTGGCCTTACTACTAAGAGCAAGGACGCTACTAGGGGCTGGCCTTACTATTAGGAGCAAGGACGCTACTAACTAGCGGCTCCTGGCCTTACTGCAAGGATGCTACTAGGGGCTCCTGGCCTTACTACTAGGAACAAGAAGCTACTAATCAGTTGAGTCAAGGAACTTGAAAGGCGACTTGCCGCGTTTCCCAGCGACACCCGAGTTTCACAAAGGCCAAAGAAAACGCCCATGTACTCGGCCAAGAACTGGCAAAACCGGCAAAGGCAAAGGCAAGCGGCTTCACACCCACTCTTCCGAAACTTCTTCCCCGTCACATTATGTACCGCAGTCCTCCGCACAAAAAGACTTTCTTCGTGTCCCTCAATTATCACAGTATGAGCCTCTCCATTCCGCGGTGGACTGTGAGGAGCGCTCGCAGGGCTCAATTCCCCCTGGAGCTCCAGCAGCACAAGCTGCAAACGTATCGAACGAAGACTTACCAACTGCAAGCGACATTCGACGAAAAACTCCAACCAGTGACGCTGCTGTTAGATCGGAATGATCAATTTTTGCGTTTCGACCCACTTGGCGGGCGGAATTCGCCCCACCGTAGAATATATAGAATTTATGTACAAAGGTGAGACTGAAAGCCCAAGTGGCAAACGTAGGTTCAGCATGCACAAGGGAAGGCTCATTCAAATCTTAGACTCTGTGAGCTAGAGGTGCGGCGGCCTTGTTTATGCAATTGCTCAAATTGTCAACATGCAGTGGCAAACCACATGGCCAATAGGTCTTACAGAATATGCTGGTCTACAAGTGCCATGGCGCGGGCTTAAAGCTGTATTATATTCTACTTTGAGCTGCGGGGCACCACTTCATTATCTTCATCACTATTTGGACTTGACTTGTTTTACTTGGACTTGATGTGGAAAGGTGTCCGTGAATGATCGTTGAGACGCTCCTGTGGTAGCTTTTTGCGATACACAGCATTTCTCAAATACCTATTATTTACACATACGTATGCGCACACATTAAAGTGTGCAGTTTTGCATAGATATGCATAGACCTGGAGCTTAGGTGAGCCTCGATCAGTCAGCACAAATGCCCTCTTGCAATTTGCAATGAAAGATTATGAGCAGTGGTGCTCATGCACAAACTATTTTCTTGAATTTTTACAAGTCTGGTAGCCTTCTCTTCTGCATCAAATGCTAGTCAGCGAATGCCCTTCACGGTTTGAAGCCAATCAGGGACTTGTCCTAACAAAGGGAAACACTTTGCCAGAACCAGCGGGGGAATGGCTGTGGAAAACGCTCGCTACATATCATAGTGTGATGCTATTATCTGCGACCTGTGCAGGAAATGGAGACCTATGTCAAGAGAAGTGGCTCCTGGAGGGCTTTGAGTTCACGTCGCATCTCTTCTTCATTTGCTTTCAGCTCCTCAGGATTGAATCATCATTAACAAGTCTGGTGGCTTTCTGCCATGAAGGAAGCTTCGCATAAGTTCAAATCAAACATCACCGAACCGAGCCCGGCCTCGGTCTTTGGCAAAGCAGCGCTAATTTCTTCCTTGATTTCCTCAAATGAGCTCAATCTCACTGCGCCTAAATATTTCACTGCCTATTGAGATCCTATTGAGATGAAATAGCAATGTCGAAAACCAATATAATATCATGGTGTATCGGCGAAAAAACAAAACAGCAAACATGTACAAAACATAGGAGAATCGTTCAGGCGAGTGAACATTAACCTCAAATTTGATAGAGTTTGCCACAGGAAATAACATCTCCAACTGTTGCTACAGGAGTGCGCCCCATGTTGAAGAAACTTGTTCTGATATGTTCTAATCAACCAATCGCTCTTGTACGATAGCTCAACTCAAGTCCCTTCATTCGATAGCTGTCTCCGAAGGATTGCCCCATGCTGAAACCAAATGTCAAAAAGGGATCCCCCAAACTCCATTGTCAGATTCCTGATCCCACTGTCGTCTCCTTTCCTAGGACTCAATGGTGAACTATTTTATTCTTTGTGATCTGTGTGTTGCATTCTTTTTGGGAGGGGGTGATTGATGTAAATACGTGACGTGATATAACATGACATGGAACATTTATATATACAGTATGGCTAGACATGTGCAATTGTACTGAAACCAAACGGATCAGAATTCAAAGAACGTCAAACATCCTCGCGGCATCAGTGAGCCCTGCTGGCGGTTGCCAACCTTTTCAACAAACAACTTGTGGACGGTTTGCGGAGGTTGGTCACGTGAGTTTGCTGCCACATGCCGGTCCATAGCGGTCGCATGTTCGCGTTCACATGCTATAGTTGTAGTTGTCGCCGTGGTCACGTTCTTAGATTCATCCTTGGAAAGTGGAGGTCCTTCTCTGACAGTCCAAAATTTTTTATTAGAGATGATTTGGTGGGCGTTCTTTGGGGAAATAATGACTGAAATGGTGTCTACAAAACGGGTAATTAGGCGGGCAAGGGGTAAGATCTCCATAAAATGTAGTGTTGACCGAACATGCCAAACCAAATGGCACTCTAGTTTCCTTTAGGGATCGACAAGTGCAGCCCCTACAAAAATTGTTGTCGAAATGAATGAGACGAAATAGTGCAAGATCACGCGAGAACCAAATGTGAATGTTTCTTGTTTTTCCCCAAGCAGTGTGGTCACGGTCACACAGGGGTTCTTACGGCAATGGTGTGCAATGGCTAAGGCCGGGTGTCTGATCGAGGTGCTCCATCCGGGTGCGCGTCTAACTCACTGCTATTTACAGTGGGTTCATTCACCTCGAGATCTCCGAAGTGCATTGTCTTGTCAAGGTTGCGGGACGTAAGTCTTGATGTGCAGATATCGTGGCAGGTGCAGTGCTTTGTGAACCTTGAAGTGCAGATTGCGTGGCAGGCCCAGCCCTTTGTGATCCTGAAAAATGCAGATTTCGTGGCATGCGCAGCATTTTGTGATCCTGAAAAATGCAAATTCCGTGGCGCCCGCAGCGCTTTATGAACCTCGAAGTGCAGATTCCGTGGCAGGCGCAGTCCTTTGTGATCCTGAAAAATGCAGATTTCGTGGCATGCGCAGCATTTTGTGATCCTGAAAAATGCAGATTTCGTGGCACGCGCAGCATTTTGTGATCTTGAAAAAATGCAGATTTCGTGGCATGCGCAGCATTTTGATGCATTTAACCGCATTTCGTTAGTCCGGTCTGAGCCCGAGAGTAGGCCCCGCCGGTGGGGCCCGTGGAGCCCGCGGGGTCTGTGCCAGAGCCCGTGAGGCTGTTGTGTCGGGCCCGTGGGCCCCGTCCGTGACGCAGTTGAGCCTCATACGGTGCGCTGCCATTAACATGGAGTGAGCGAGCGGGTACAAGCGTTTGATTTTGGGTGAGAGATCAAAAAGTATTTAACGTATCAAAAAAGATAAATACTGACTCAAAAAATATTCCAACTAGCAGTAGCAGTAAGAGTAGCAACAGTACTGTAATAGCAGCAGTATCGTAGTGGTAGTCGTAGTGTTTCGTGGCAGGTGTAGTACTTTGTGGCCCTTGGAGTGCAGATTTCGTGGCAGGCGCAGGATTTTGCCGACCTTGAAGTGCAGATTTCGTGGCAGGTGCAGGACTTTGTGAATGTGGAAGTGCAGAATTGGTGGCCGGTGCAGGACTTTGTGGGCCTTGGAGTGCAGATTTCGTGGCAAGCGCAGGACTTTTTGATGTGGAAGTGCAGAGTTGGTGGCAGGTGCATGACTTTGTCGGCCTTGGAGTGCAGATTTGGTGGCAGGCGCAAGACTTTGTGGACCTTGAAGTGCAGATTTCGTGGCAGGTGTAGTACTTTGTGGATGTTGAACTGCAGATAGACAGATAGAAAGATAAATGGATCGATAGATAGATAGATAGATAGATAGACAGATAGATAGATAGATAGATAGGCATATTTGCTTGGTTAGAAAATTTTGCACCGGGGAGTTCACCTTAAAATATTGATTTCGTGGCAGGCGCGGGTGTCGGGGATGAAGTGCAGATTTCGTCAGCACACCAGATCCAAAGGTGAGCAGCTCGTGCTTGCTTGCTTGCTTGCTTGCTTGCTTCCTTGTTTGGTTTCGTCTCTGCAAAGCGAACAAAAGGAAAAGCAAAAAAGAGAAAGGAGAACAGCTGCGAAAAAGAAAGAAAGAAAGAAAGAAAGAAAGAAAGAAAGAAAGAAAGAAAGAAGAAAAAACGAAGGACCAGAGGACCAAGGGACTAGCGGACCAGTGGACCAGCGGACTGCAGGGGACCAGCGGACCAGGACCAGCGGACCAAAGGACCAGCGGACCAGAGGACCAGAGGACCAGGGGACCAGCGGACCAAAGGACCGGCCACCTACACGATTGGGAATTCCAAGGGATTTCATCGCACAACGCATATTTTTTTATTGATTCAGTAAGTATTTATGTTTTGATTCGGTAAATAGTTTGTTTGATTCGATAACTATTTCTTTTGATACCTGTGCCTTTGATTTTTGTGGACATACATATAGAAATTTTTAGATAACTGTTTGGAACAAAAATCATGGCTTGGATACGTTTGAAGCTGCGGCATCTGGCACATGTCCAGCCAGCCCAAAGACTTTGGCAAAATAGAAACCGTGAACCATATCTGTACACACAGAACCTCCAAACCATCTGACCATCAGTAAGGTGTGTGTTGCTTCAGACCCTACACAATATAACCTCTCACCGCAAGCACAACCACAGCCATTCCCGTGGCCGCAGCGTTCTCGCGTCGATTCGCATTCTTGTGTCCTATCAAAGTCTTTTTCGTTCACTAGAGTTCTACTACAAAGGAAGTTCGAACATGCTGAAGTTCTTCCATTGGAGCATATATATGTTGACTTTGCACAGGAGCTCCATTCGTGTCTCGCAGGGACCATCGTTGCCTCAAGCGGTGAAAAGGATGCGCCCGGTTGTCTTGGATAGGATTCCAGCTACCTCTGTTGAATCAACATTGGTAGCGGAGCCTCGGTCATAGGAGCCTCGGTCATAGGACCGGGGCTCCACGTAGGATCGTTGAGCTTTTTCGCGCAGGAGCGCCATGGCTGGTGCATCATCCTCCTCGGATGGAGGATATCGAATTTTCGATGGTGAACAGGAAGACTCCAGGGAGTACAAACGCTGGAAGGTCTGGGTGACCAATAAGCTTCTGACGATTGCTGACAAGGTTCCCCTACATATACACCCTGCTGCAAGGCAAAGCATTGGAATGTGTTGAGCACCTGGATCCATCTGACTATCAAAAGGATGGAGGAGACCTTGTGTTGTTCAATTTGTTGGGTGCTCGCTTCCCGGCCAAGGAAGCTTCGGATGAGATGAGCGAGATCATGACCGCCGTCTTCAACCTGCGAGCTGCTGAAGGGGAGACCTTGAAGACTTGGGTCTCGAGGGCATCGGAGCTCTTCGACCGATGCCAAAGGAAGACGAATGTCTCCTTCCCGGAGGAGGCCAGAGGCTGGATCATACTCCATAGATCGGGTTTGAATGATGAGCAGAAGGCAGTCTGCCTAGCCCGGTCGCTTGGAGTGTTGAAGCGAGAGGAGATCGCCAAGGCCATGAGATCGTGCTATGCCGAGTTCGTGACCCCTCGAAGGAAGTCCTATGCTGCTGGTCTGATTGAGACCGATCGAGGAGAGCTCACAGCTGACCATGAAGAGCACGACGAGGCCATGCAAGAAGTGGAACAGTTTTTGGCTGAGCATCAACTCGCAGAAGAAGGAGAAGAACCTGGAGACGATGAACACTACGATGAATCGGAGGTCGCGGAGGCTCTTGCCGTGACCTGGCGTGACAAGAGGAAAGAGTTGAATCGTCTTCAGAAAGAACGGAAGTTCAAACAGGCTGGTGAGGTCAAGAGAAGCTTCCAAATCGAGGTCTCCGAGCTGAAGAAGAAGACACGGTGTCACCGATGTCAACAGATCGGACATTGGGCACGAGATTGCCACTTACCACCACCTCCCAAAGGAAAAGGGAAAGGCAAGTCCAGAACACCCTTGCCGCCTACGGGAGCTGCTGTGGTCGAACACGTGCCTGAGTATTTCATCGCAACTGTCATGCCTCTTTGGCCCACATTGACCCGCCTGCGAGACCAAAAGAACCGGGATCGTGGACTCCCGATTGACAGTTCCACCAAGCACAAGGACATCGACAACAGTGCATTGTTGGTTCATGGTGACATTGAGCAAGTTGACAACAGTACATTGTTTTCAAAGCATGTTGACATTGAGCAAGTTGCTGTTGAACAAGTTGACATTGAGCAATCACAAGAAGCGTTGTTGGTCAGTTCCCCGGGTTTTGGGGTTTTGGATTCGGGCTGTGGTCGTTCGATCATTGGAGAACGAACCCTCCAGTCTTTCGAGCAACTGTGGAGGGACCGAAACCAGACGATCCCCAGCCGCATTGCCGAGAAGAATCTCTTCAAATATGGCAACGGAGAGCAAGAAGTGTCACAGCAAGCTGTTCAAGTGCCTGTCGTCCTGGGAGGACGAATGGGCTCTATCCGAGCTGCTATTGTGAAAGGAGACGCACCGCTCCTGATCTCCAGAGCGGCCCTCCAGAAGCTGAATGCTGTGATCAACTTCTCGGATAGCACCATGACGCTGTTCACCGATCAACGGAAGATCCCCCTGCAGACCAATGAAGCTGGTCAGTTCGTGGTGCGCCTGATCGATGATAGCGCACCCATCACTGACCAACCGTAAGAGTTCCAGGAAGTCATGCTGGCTGATGAACAGGCAGTTCAATCCACAGAGTCCGCCAAGGCCTCCATGTCCATGCCTGAGCCTGCCGATGAGCTTCCACTGGACACTCGCCAAGTGGATGAGATGAAAGCGCCTGTCCGAGACTCGTCAAAATATCAAACCTGGTCCAGGGAAGATTCCTTTTTGACACATGTGCCTAAACTCGGTAAACAAGGACCAAACTGGGACACGGTAGTACACAGACGTGTTTTCGACAGAGGATCAAACCGGGTGCTTTTCGATGAGCCCATCAATCCACAGAAAGGGAAACAAGCCTATGCCAGAGAAATCCCAAAAGAAGTTCTGCATATTCGCACCGAGTACATGTTTCGCCCTCAGGAAGTGAACAGGCCTCTGGAATCCCTGAGCGTGCACCAAGTGAGACAAGTGAGCTCACAAATTCGAAACTCGACTCGGCAACCCAACAGTAAGATTCAGGGTAAGCGATTCATGGTGGCAGAAGTTTTCAATCCTCCTCGTTTTGCACCCTTTGTCCAAGAAGTAGGAGGAGTTTGTCGTTCCTATGACATCAAAACTGGATTCGATTTTGAGAAAGCCTCCACTCGAACCTATGTAGAAGACTTTTTGCAAGCCAATCCACCTGATTTGTTGGTTGCCTCTCCCCCATGCACCGATGAGGGAGGTTGGTTCCACTTGAACTCGAGCAAGTGGTCGACGGCTGAGCGACTTCGTCGGATCCGCCGAAGCAGAATCTTCGTGAAGTTTTGCTGTAAGTTGATCAGAAATCAACTCAACCATGGTGGTCGTGTACTGCTGGAACACCCCTTAGGGTCCAAGATTTGGCAATATCCCGAAGTCAGAGAACTCCTCGATAAATGTCAAGTGATCAAATGCCATATGCGCCGATACGATCTTCGGGTTCCAGGGGATAAGAGATTGATTCGCAAAGCCACCAACTGCTCGTTGCAGGTGATGGTATGCTTGATCTAGCTAAGGAGTGCCCTGGGGAAAAACACGCACATCATCAGTGTCATCTTCCGGTAGCCGGCACTCATCCGTCGGTAGGTCAGGTCAGCACTTTTGCCGGTCAATATACTCCAGCTTTTGTTCAGGCGGTTCTGCGAACGCTGCCCAGCTACCGACAAGCCTCCGAGGGTTTGCAAGTGCCATGTGATGCCATCTCATCACAGGCCATCCAAGAAGTGATGATGGTCAAGGCCGATCTAAATCAGGGCACAGAAGCTGATATTAAGAAAGTGATTGATCGGGTCCATCGCAATCTTGGCCATCCGCCAACCGAGGATCTTGTGAGAGTGTTGAAGCATGCCCATGCCTCTGAACAAGCGATCAGTTTAGCGAGACAACATTCGTGTGATTTGTGCAAGGCCCAACAAAGACCTCATGTCCCGCTACCTTCCAAAGCCAGTCGACCGTCAGGGTTCAATCAAGTGATAGGCATCGATGTCAAGTATCTACAAGGTTGGCGTCCCAACCAGAAGGTGAAAGCACTCAACATAGTTTGTCATGGCAGCTGTTATCAACTGATGATTCCTTTCTTTGAACGAGAGACTTCAGAACTGATCCAACGGTTGCTGGCCATGCACTGGATTCGTGTGTTCGGACCACCTCAGGAAGTGGTCATGGATTCGGCCCAGACGAACTTAGGCGAGCCCTTGCAAAGATACCTGGAACATCTAGGTGTTTATGTTCGGCCTATTCCGGGAGAGGCTCATTGGCAATTAGGACGCGCAGAAACACATGGGGGCTGGTTTTCACGAGTGTTGGAAAAGACGATGCAGTCCAGAGTGCCCTCAACTCGAGAAGAATGGGAACAATGTGTGTTGCAGAGTCACGTCAAGAACTCCATGATCCAGTTCTATGGATACACGCCTCACCAATATGTGTTCGGCAAGAATCCCAAAATTCCTCAGGATTTGTTGGATGAACCCATAGGAGTTGTTCCTGCCACAGCCAGTCTCTCGGATGATGCCGTAGCTACAGCACAGGCGATTCGTTTCGCTGCCAGAAAGGCCGTCCTAGAGACACAAGACGATCAGGCCCTTCGTCGCGCTCTGGCGGCACGGCCGCGTAAGCACATCCAATTCGAACCAGGAGCATTGGTGGCCTACTGGAGAGCACAGAAATATACTCCTGAAGGGGTAATCCAAGGGGGCCGATGGTGGGGCACAGCTGTGGTGTTAGGGTCAGTAGGAAAGAATTACCTAGTGGTCCATAGGAAACAGATTTTTCGTGTAGCTCCTGAAGAGTTGAGACCAGCCACAAATGAAGAACAAGCACTAGTCAAGACACCACAGGCTGAGCTGCTAGGTATCCGTGACTTGATCGAAGGAGGTACTTTCCGTAGTAGTCAATACATAGATCTTGTTCCCGGAAGTTACCCAGCACAGTCCGATGCAGAGCATGTGACTGGAGTGCCTGAGAGCGATCAAGTCCAAGACTCTCCGATGCCGGCAGTGAAGTCCGCTGAACAGACCGAGGGTCATGATGAGGTATCGGAAGATCCCACTCTCATTGACAAGTCTCCCATGACGCCAGAACATGCAAAAGCCCATGAAGACCCCACTGATGTCATCATGCAGCACCCCTCATCTGCCAGTGGATCTTCGTCGAGCTCAGGTTTCAAGGCTAACCAGGAGTCTCAGGCCGGACCGACCTCGTCTCAGTATGGACCTATCAGACACCGAGTAGAAGGCAAATCACATGGAGCTGCCTTGTATCGACCATCTGCCATGAAGCACGAAGATTTCGTAGACATGATGCGAGAGGTAGTGCCTCGACTCTTGGATGCCGCATCAACCGGAGAGCATAAGCGCAGTCCATCCGAAGCCGAGCTGTCCACGGAGTCACAACCACCAGCTCAAAAGGCTAGATCAGAACCCAGTTCCGAAGTGTTGTCAGTCCAAGATGTAGGAGAACTGATGATCAGCTGGGATGATCCCACCGTAGAAATAGAAATCATGATTGCACAGTACATGGAAAAGAAGTTGTCCAAAGAGGTCCATCATAGTGGTCACCCACCTGATGTCCAAAAAGAAGTAGATGCGTCCAAAACTGTAGAATGGCAAACCCTGTTGGAGAAAGGCGTAGTCCGAATTCACTACGGTAAGAAGGCTCAAAAGATCAAAGAAGAACAAGCCGACCGATTCATGGGATCCCGATTTGTCATCATCCGGAAACCCAGTGAAGAGAATCAGCATATTGACTTGTCCAATCCAGCCACGTACAAAATCAAGAGCCGTTGGTGTTTGCAAGGACATCTCGATCCGGACTTAGATCAGAAAGCACAAGAAGGCCTCCTGCAGTCTCCGACGTTGAGCCAAATGGGTCGTATGCTGTTGATGCAATTGATAGCTTCACATCAGTGGATGCTCCAACTCGGAGATATCAAGGGTGCCTTTCTCGAAGCAGGTCCACTGAATCCCAAATATAGACCCCTATACGCCAAACAACCCCCTGGTGGCATCCCAGGTGTGCCGTCGGAGGCGGTCATCGAGGTATTAGGTAACGTCTATTGTCAAAATGATGCTCCATCGGCTTGGTACAAGACTTTCCATGAAGAGGCCCTTCGAATCGGTTGGGTTCGCTCCAAGTTCGATCCATGCCTGTACTACTTGAGAGATGTTGACACCCAAAAGCTGATTGGAGTCATGGGGGTTCATGTTGATGACACCTGTTTAGGAGGTACTGGTGAGGTGTTCGAGTCAGCGGTCAAGCAATTGCGTGCTCGGTTTCCGTATCGGAAATGGAGAATCTCTGAGGGCGAATTTTGTGGTAGCTACTACACACAAAACAAACAAGGGGAAATCAGCATGTCTCAGAAGTTGTTCGCAGAAAAGTTACGTCCTGCACAAATTCCCAAAGGAGCTGCTTGTGAGGATCCCTTGAGCGAATCACAGATTCGAGTTCTCAGAGCAATCAATGGTAGCCTTAATTGGCTAGCATCTCAGTCACGCCCAGACTTGGCGGTGCAGACCAGCTTGTCGCAACAAGCTTTTCCACGACCTACCATCCGACACCTCAGAGATGTGAACAATGCAGTGCGTCGAGCCAAACTCAATCGTGACCTCCAAATCCGCTTCAAAACCATTAGTCCTGATAGGTTGACAATATGCTGTCATTCTGATGCAGCCTTTGCGAATGTAGGCACCCATACTCAAGCTGGTTACATCCTTGCTTTCGTAGATCAAGACATGAATAAAGGTAAGCTTGGCCCATGGACCCCAGCTGTATGGCGTAGCTATCGTATGAGTAGAGCGGTAAGTTCAACATTAGCTGGAGAAAGTCAAGCAATGGCCACCGCTAGTGGGACAGTAGAATGGCTGAGCCTACTTTTGTGTGAGGCCTTAGATGGACATTTCGATCCACGCCAAGGCCGTGACCTGTTGGCCAAACGACCTCCTCTGTATGCAACGGATTGCAAATCTCTGTTCGACCACCTGATATCACCATCTTCACCCACAGCGGTGGAAGACCGTCGAACGAGTATCGACATCGTGATCATTCGAGAATCTCTGTTGTTGACAAATGGAGTGATTCGTTGGCTTCCAACAGATCGAATGTTTGCTGACGGTCTGACAAAGGACCGAGCGGATCCAGTTGATCTTCTAAGATCATGTGTGAGAGCTGGATCCTACCAGATTTCTCCAGAAGCTCATGTCCTCGAGCAACAAGCCGCGGAGAGAGAACTTCGCCGCCAAAAACGACAGCCTGAAGCTAAGGTCCCCGATAAATCAGTGACTAGCATCCAAACTCCCGAAGAATAGACTTGGCAAGACGACCTTCGGTTCCTTGGGTCTACACACTTTTTGAAAACGAATGTCAGGGAATCATTGTTTTCGTGTGTGCAGGTTTTGAAGTCGTGTGCTTAAAAGAGTCATAGTCAGTCACTGTGTTTGCATGGTTTTTGTATGCAAGTCATCTGCCGAAGCAGTTTTTTGACCTAGTCAAGGTCTTGTGAAACAATAAGATCTTGCTTGTGATCCGTGCTCCGGAGCCCCTTTTTGTGTGATGGAATGGAATGCCAAAGATCAGAAGCAGCTAGAGGAGCTGCTACGCAAAGCTCACAGCCAGGGTCTCTCCCTGTCTCAGCTAGGACTCCCTCAGATTTGTGCCACATCCTCCGAGTTCGACAGTGAATTTTCCTTTGTTGAGCCTACTGGAGGAACGATGGCCGACAGCTGCAAGCGCCGAGATGAGGGCACCGATGAGAATCCGTTCACCAAGAAGAGTGCCTTGAGTCTAGATGCACTGGACTCAGTTGAAGGAGGTGGATACACCTTCAAGTCGCTGGAAAAAGAGTTCGGGTCATCTCCTCTGACCCATCGTGAGGTGGTTAACACCATGGATAGCACAGAGCTCCCATCGCTCCCAGCGGGAGTTCCGGACGTGGCCACCTGGGGAAAGACACTGATTAAGTTCGGTCAGTTTGGCAAGCAGAACATGACCTACTATGAGCTCGCTTCCAGTTCAGAAAGCCGCTGTCAGGGTTACACCGAATGGTGTAAGGATCATGGAAAAGGTGCCAAGGGACATCTCCGCGACCTCGTGGACTATTTGAGCCATTATGATGCTGCTCACGGAGTGTCTCAAGCCCCGATCATCCCAGGCACTTCCATGAAGAGAGAGTTCAAGGCATGAGATGACGGTTGATTGAGACGGCTGGATAAACACTGGAAGAGAAAGAAAAGATTGGAAAGATTATAACCAGTGTTGACTTTGCACAGGAGCTCCATTCGTGTCTCGCAGGGACCATCGTTGCCTCAAGCGGTGAAAAGGATGCGCCCGGTTGTCTTGGATAGGATTCCAGCTACCTCTGTTGAATCAACATATATATATATAATAGTCTCTGGTGACTCTGGTGGTAGGCAAGAGCGAAGGCGTCAAGAAACGGGGCTCCTTGTTTAACCGAAGCTGAGATCCAAAACTAAGGAGAACTCAGTTTTTAGAGCACATATTGTCGAGGGGTATAGCTAGATTTTAGGAAATCGTAGAAGCTGTGTGAATGAAGAGGTGATGGTCTCATTTTTTGTTAAATCGACGAACATAGTCACAAATACCAGGTTTGATTGGGAAGCGCGTGCACGAACTTATGCCAGATTTGAT
Source organism: Durusdinium trenchii (assembly GCA_963970005.1). Lineage (NCBI taxonomy): Eukaryota > Dinophyceae > Suessiales > Symbiodiniaceae > Durusdinium > Durusdinium trenchii. The sequence goes on from CAXAMN010003448.1 coordinate 389,574, forward strand.
GGCAGCAAACACCCAAGAAAGTTTCGTCAAAATTGCTCTGCAAACACATCCACATATTGGCCTTGATTCATGCGCGCCAGAACATATGGCGCGAACTACAAACACAACAATACTACAACAATCAACGCAAGAAAAGCTAGAACCACAGTCCCGAAAAGCATAAAAGGAGAAGACAACTGACAACTATAACAGTCGTAGCCATTGCAATCCCACGCAACTTCCCACCATCACAACAATGCGCAATGACAAACTTGCCATCACCTGCAGTTATCACCACAATGCACAAGGACAACCTCTCCCATCATCCGCGGAGCCTTTGTTATATAAATCTGTTGATCTTTTTGGATCTCAAGGTAGACCTCTAGATCTCTCCAAATCTCTGGGCGTTTTATCTTTCTAGACCTTGGATGCTTGGTAGACGAGAGGCACTGAAAGAGTCACACTTTAGTAAAGACTGAGATCTCTCTGGATCTCAAGACATTCTTTTCTGGATATGAAGACCTCTAGACCTCTGGATCTCTAAACTTCTACATCTCTAGATTCCTCTGGGGCCCAGTACCTTCTGCTTCTACACCTCTAGACCTTAGACTTAGACCTCCAGACCTCAAACACTGCTTGGGGTCTCTAGCTGGGATAAAGAGTCCCGTGTTCCCCTCCTTTCCCTTTTTGGGCTGCTGACCTGTATCTCTGTCTATTCCCTAAACAGGGGGAGCCAGGCCTGGCGCCAGGAGATTGCATGACAAAGGGCACTCCAAGGGAAAGGACAACAGGACTTTAGAACAAAGAGACTTTAACATATGAATTATGAGGTTTCTAGGTGTTTCCTGGGGTATCCTGACGCATTTATAGTCCGTGACTGGGGTGGATTTGGACACAAGTCGCACAGACTGGTCACTTGACTCGTTTGGAGACTCTGAGCAACCAGGTCTCTGCTATCTGCTTGGGGTGCTGTGCTCTGCGCCTGGCCAACTGAGCTTCCAAATCTCGGAGTCTGCCTTGCAAATCCTGAGGTTGCAAAGACTGGAATCGATGAAGGCTTGTTGTGAAGTGCGAATTGATTACTGGGCCACCCTCCCGAGGCAAGGTGAAAGCCAAAGAGAAAAACACTAGCTAGAAACGGCTCAGACGGTCCTGATGCATGGACAAGTCTACAGGCCAAGAAGCGGCTAAATCACTCTCCTTCTCGCTAAGCACATCCGTCTTCTCAGCTATTGCCTTCAGCGAACTTTCCAGGAAGTTTCGGATTTGGGATTCCTTGAATAAGTTTGTCAAGAAATACAGCGGCTGTTTACGACCCTTCGCCATTCAAAAAAGGCGCTTCATGCCCCTTGCGGATTGCAAGCGAGTTTCAAGCTCATTGCGACGAGCTGTGTCGGCCAGGGCATCCTGCAGCATATCCTATGCCTATGCAAATGGATCTACCAAAAATTCCAAAACAGGCCAGAGCGAGTCTGGCAGGAAGTGGATCAAGAGACGGACCCCTTGCAAATCCTGGCAAGGGCACCCTGAATTCTTGGTCCCCCCGATGCTTCAAAAGGCCCTGCAAGTTCCAGTTTGCTAAATGCCGCATCCTGCAAACATTCACATGGACAACAGCATTGCATGGAAACAAATGTTCCTGGTACACTGGAGATCATTGGGGTATGTCTACACATGAGGTTCTTATGTTCTTATAGATTCTTGCTAGGTGCCCGCGTCAAGTCACCTTTATCCATAAAAAGTCCTCACTCATACAAAGTTGCCCCAAAGATCTTGAAATGCAGCAATCTTCCTCTAGATATCAAACCAACACTTGTGCTAAGCACTAAGCATGCCAACACAAACTGCATACTATGTGTCTGCTGAGGTGGAAACATCATGAGCACATCCTTTACCAGCTTCATTGGTTGACAAACTTCGCTTATGTTACACTTCCGTCAATCTTGCGGAACACATCTGATTCATTCCACCTCCAGTTCAAGCGCCAAACACCACAGGCACAGGATTGCGCACACGCCAAACCGCATAAGAACACTGCGAAGAAAGGCCTTTTGACCCGACCCAACCCAACCACCACGCATTCTTTCAAACAAATCCGATGCAAACAAGTCCTTGACGCTCTCCAGGTATTTTCGTCGTTGTAAAAGTGTGGCCTCCACTGCGGCCACTTTCTGCTCCGTCTGCTTAGCTGATTTCATAATCCTTGATCTTGGGTGTCACTCTGTCAAAGCACGTGGAAACAAAATCTTGTTCAGTTTCCTACCCTCAAACTTCAAACGCGATTCAAACATTCTTCAGCTGACCTGCTTGCTACGTCTTGGACGCAATAATCAATAATTCAAAATATAGTAAAATCGCGCTGTTCTTTTTGTATAATCGTTTTTTGAATCCTATGAGTTCCGCATTTGGCCATGACTGAGCCACCCCAATCGCAGCTGCCGCAATTCTTCGGCAGCAATTCCCTGCGCACTTACCCGCAGGAAGACTTCGGCTGAGTCCTGGCCAAAAAGGCTCTGTACAACCAAACATAATAGCGCTGTGGAAGTCTCAACATGCTGAAACTACGAAATTCCAGGAATTCAACTGTACAGTCCGGAGTCCTTGGCAGCTTGTGATTTGTGCTTTTTGAGTGTCACCTCCTCATGTAGAAGCCCTTGAATCTGTTTTCGAAGTGCCCGCGGCTCCTTGTGATCTCGCAACTCATCAATTGAACGCTTCTGCACAGTCTGACATGACTCGTCAACTTGCATAAAATGCATATACCACATCCTCACTTCTCCACGCTTGTCCTTGTTGTGCACAAGATGCTTATTTCTTGCACAAACCGCCGCGACTCTGGACAGGTTACGATGAGACAGCCTGCCATGACAACTCCGATTTCAACTTGACACCAAGAATGGACACCTTTTAGCGAATGTCCAAATGTCTTGTATTTGTTGTGCGCAAGCTCCCTAGTGCCCCAGTGTCTGTTCAAACGCCTGCTGCTTTCGAGCTGCAAGTGCTGGATGTGCTGCAACGCCTGCGGTAAA
>CAXAMN010003459.1:0-17641 GCA_963970005.1 Durusdinium trenchii
ATCGTGTGGAGCGGAGCCCTTGTTCTACCTCTACATGTCGGATTGTTGGGGCCGAATAGAAGGCACTATCCGGTTCTCCCCCAGGTCATTGGCAGGGACAAAGACTGCTCGAGGGTAGCCTTGCCTATTATCGTTTTGGAAGTGCCATATATTGTGCCCTACCTCGACACATGGTCGGACAATCACCTGGAATTTGTTATGCTTTCTCAGGGTATCGTGGATGGGATCCCGTAACGGCTGCTGGGTGTCAAGCCGAATCAGGTCGACCTCACACCCAAAGACATTATATAATGTCGGCAACAGACGGTAGAAAGTTGACTACGTCGTCTTCGAGTTGCTCGAGGCATTCATAGTACCCAAGGTTTGCGGGCATGCGGTATTCATTGCCCGCAAGCGTGACCAGTGCAAGGGAACCAGCTGCCAAACCTTCAGGCTGTTCAGCATCCTGGAGGATATGTGACATCTTGATCCCTTGGTCTTGAGCCATCATGGCTGCCCCTGCATCAAGATGAGACAACACTGCTCCTCAGGCAGATTGATAAGAGGAACAAAGACATTCGAAACAAGACAATGGCTAAGGCCATCACCTTACGCTACCCTGTACCAGGGGAACCCTACTGGAAGGCAATGCCAAGAGAGGGAGGAGTCTCTGCTGGCTATTGCCTACCTGAATTCAAATACAAGTGCATTGAGCAAAGTTGCAAAGTTTTGACGGTTTGGACGAAGATGCGTGAACAGCTGAACCACGCAAGGAACAATCGAATTTGCAATTTCATGTTTGGAACGGTGTAGAAATATATACCGGAACGGTGACTACACAAGGGTTGTATAGAGTGCGAGAGACCGGTTTCAGTTCCACCTAGTTAAGTTGTGTGATGGTTCAACTAATTCCGTCGACCATCAAGGCGGGGTGTCAGACTTTGTTGCACACCGCATGTACACATATAGAGCCTGTATAGTTTCGAGTCACTTGGATGTGTAGTATTTGTTCATATCAGTGTGACCGCGTAGTGCTTGGTTCGAGAAAAGGTTGCTGCCTAACATGAATTCAATCGCTTTGTGTTGGTTGATGGAGGTGTTGCAACAAGAACATATATTCTCGCCGATACCTTCACATTGTGCTAATATTAGTGGTCAACTGGTAAACATCTAATCTGCATGCATAGATCCTTTGCACCATTTTTGTGCGTTAGGTATGAGACGCGATCATATCAGGCCAGTAAAATGTCCAATGCTTGTGACATTGTTGTCCCATTTGGTTAAGGTTTCTTGCTCAGTCATGGCAGCATCGACTTTGGTAGGCCCAAACCGTTTTTGTTCTGGATTGTTGTCTATAACGTTTGCTCTTTGTTAGACAACTAAATAGTTGAACAACTGAATATATCGTTTCCAATTCTTGAAATGTGAACCAACTCAAAATGAGGCTACTTGGTTTTGCACTCAAGTTAGATTGAGACTGTGACCGTTGCTTCAGCCATGCAGAGTTCTTAGCTGATTGTTGTGTTAGTTGGGCTCGAGTCAACGCATGAACACAAGATACAATCTCTGATTCTTTGCAGTCCCCAACTGCACTCAGGATGTGTTGAATCAGTTGACCAAATCATCTTGGTCACAGCAACCCTTGTTAACCAAACCAGCCAAAGCAGATTGAATCACTTGAGCAAAAGACCGTGGCTCGTCGCTTGATCATGGCCGGTGATGCCCAGCATGGTGCTCAGGTCATGAAGACATTGAGTGTCTCACGTCTCGACCTGCGGACGCATCGATTTGAATAGGTTTTTGAGAGCCTCCTTGTGAATCCTTGTGGTTTCGCAGCCACTGCTTGCCCAAGGCCAACAATGTCAACCACTTTGGCAGAAATGTTGGAAAAGATGCGAGTCAGGCAATTATTGAGACTTCTTTGCACGAGCTGGACATTGGGTGCACCTTTAAAGTTCGTCCTCCCGAAGCCTTGTTTCCCTCTGCTATTTTGCACACTCTCACTTGGTGGTTGCAACAAGATGTCATGCCACTTGTTGACGTCACTGGCTGAGATAGGTCAGTTAATTCATACAGAGGTTCCCGTCTGATTTTGGCCAAAAGTCATAGGTTAGTGGGTGTTGATGCACTTTACAGCAGATTCTTAGTTGATGCCATTCCCTTATTCACAACTTGCCACACCAGCTAGTCTAAATTGATAAACACCTTTGTGCCAGGGAAACTGATGACGCACGCACTGTGCTGAGCAAGAAACTGCTGGGGCCTCGGTTTGGGACATGTTCCTGAGCGACCCGCGTGTCCAAATGTGACGTGTGTTACTTTGGAGCTACGCCAGTTGCCTGTGCCGCCGTCAAAATGGCCAGGTCGTACGTTCTCCGTCATGGTGCGAAGCAGCTGGACCTCACCATCACCAATGGAGGTGGATCGTGAGCAGTGTCATGTTGCCATGTTTTGCTGCTGATGGACGTATCCCTGCATTGGCCTTTTAGCGCATGTTTTGGCATCATGCAAACTGCAAGAAAGTATACAGTATCAGAGCTGCTGGAAGACTTGAGACAGAAATGTATGCCTTTCATCTATTTGTTTGGTAATCTTCTAAACATTTGTGACCAATTGAGCGTTCGACTTGGGGTGTCTGACGCTGCATTTGATTCTTGCCCTTGAAATGTCCTATGCTTCACTATTCAAACGTTCCAAGTTGGGCGGTTGAGGCTTTGTGTCGGTGGCAGATCTGCTTGCTATTGAAGACCTATTCGGAAATGTGCAAACCCAGGACTGCTTTTTTTTCCTATGAGGTGCATGTTTTTTCAACCGTGTGATGTGAAAAGGAATTTACCCGAAGACTTTCATGGCATGAATCTTTTTTGATTTGAGCAAAGACCAAGAGGAATACGGTAGCATCAGACTTTTCCGAATTCAATGGCTGTTCTGCAAATTGATGTTTCCCGAACAGATTCCCGAAAGAGATCGTTAAAAGAATGATTGTTCCTCAGATATTTTTGGTGTATCCCAAAGCTATGGATCGACTTGTCCACTCTTTTGAACTGTTTTGCGGAATTCAGTACTTCTTGAAGAAACTTTAAATAGCAGTATTAATGTGAACAATCGTTTATCGTTTCGGTGAGGATCTCTTGGAAGTGGTTGAAAGTTCCAACTCGGAGAAGCAGCGGTACGCATGGGCTTTGTACAAGTCCGACAGCGGGGAGATAATGCAATTTAGCAATTTGCGTTCAGACAGGTAAAGAGTTGCTTGCATTCTTGCAAGTGGCAAGTGTACAAGTGGCAAGAAACGGCTTGAGCAAGGAAGAACGTCATGTAGCAATGTACCTCATCACTATGGAAGTTCCTGGAACCAGTGGTGGGTGGAGAACCAGTGGTGGGTGGAACCGGGTGGATCCTCATTTATTTACGCATCGCCACCAAAAGGACAAGAACGCCTATAGAGGGGACAAGAACGCCTATAGAGGGGACAAGAACACCTACAGGGCGCAAGAACGCCTAAGCTTTGGTACCTGCTGTGCACAAACGAGGCCAAAGAAAATGGATCCTCAAGACTCATTTTCACTCCTTTCTTGGTCAGCAGCCTGCGTGCGCAGAGCTTCGAAGGTTTGACATGCGTTCTTGCTTGCAGGTACGAGCTCATGCAGGAGGAGGAAACATGGCTCATTCGGGCCACCACCAAGCACACGATGGAGGCCGTGTGATTTGTTCCTTCACTTGCACTATACATAAAGGCCCTCAGAGGCCACACAACAGAGGCCTATGTCCCTCGAGCCTCCCGTGTTGAGAGATTTGTCATTGCATGGAATCCAAAGTGCTGAGTCATGAGTCATGCTAGTTTGTCCATTGCCAGGGGATTCAGTCGCCACCGAAGCAGAAGAAGTCACCAAAGAAGAGCAGCAAGGCCAGCCAAGAGAGCCAGACTTGGACCACACGCACTTGTGCTATTGCTTGGCTTAGTAATGGGTAGTTGTGGTCTGCTTGAGTGAATGCTGGTGCATTTTCACTGAAAAAGGCCACATTGATGGCCGCCTGTTGCTGCGAAAGAACCTCCAAACCGGATTTACTGATTTCGAGTGTCAGGATCGGGTGCCCACGCGGATCCTTGATCAAGAGGAGTTCTGCCTCACTTGGAGGCGCAAGTCGATCTGGTGAGTCGAGGGCGTGTGGTCTGATGCAGCGCATGTTGCTCGGTAAGTTGATCTGGCTTCCAAATTCAGTTTCCAGTTTCTTTTCCCACAACTGGCACAAAGGCAGTGGTGGATTTCACCTATCCCTTCAGAAAAAATATCAAGTGATCGAGTCTAATCTTCTGGCTGCGAGGATGTTTGCAGCTTGCAGCATCCAGCTCTGCTTACTTCCATGTTAGATGGTCCAATTTTGAGGCATCCAGACCTTGCCAACAGCCCAAGGCTGGACAAAATGGCAATGCAGCGGCTGGCAGAGTTGCCAGAAGCCAGTCTGATCCCCAAGATGGCTGCGTTGGACTTCAACAAGGGTTCAGTCAACGGCTATTGGCACATCGAGTTGGTTGGCACTGACCCCTTGTCAGGTCGGCAGCAAGCCATGCAGCGCTTCAACCCAGGTCCAGAGGCTCGTGATCCGAAAGAGTTTCAGCATTTTGGGACCTTTGAATCCACATCGCTAGGTGGAAGGCCATCGCTCTTAGGTCCCTTGAACATTCATTGGCAATAGATGGTTGGGGAGAAGGCGGGTTGAGTTCCCACCGGAGCTTGCCGGAGCGAGGTGCCGGAGTCTGACTTCCCGAAGCTCTTTGTGGCCTTCCTGAAGCGCTTCAAGAGCAAGGACTGACGAGCGAGCGCTTTTGAGGGGTTGATTGTTTCAAGCTTCTGTACCAATGCCTCTTCTTTGGCAGATGCATGACAGAGTGTGAACTGGGCTCCTGTTGTGAAACAAGTCCATGTTATCCCATCTTACATGTGTTCACTCCCTTGGCGCGGGTGCATGACCCTGTCAATACTAGGGAATCAAGCAACTATATAAAATGAGTGAGGTTGTTGGCATGCTTTGCAGCTGCTCTGCCAGACCACACAGCCAAGAGTATGACCTTGTCCGCAGGAGGGAGGTGATGATGATGAGGCGCAAGATTGGGACAAGCGGCATTTTCCTCCCGTGAACAAATCGGTCCTTCAAAAGAGCTCGTCTTGTGTTTCTGTTTGGGTTGGTGTGAAGAGAACCACAGAAAATGATGTTCATTGAGCTTCCAAGTCAGGGGCGGAGGGGGCAGAACTGGCACTTGAAGTTAAAAGTGCAACCAGTTTAATCACAGATCTTAACCTCTAATAATCGGGACCCACACTTGGTCGTTGAAACTGATTGATTTCCGGTATTGGCAGTTACTGTAATCCAACTAGAACGGTCTCTGAAATCCATGTAGAACGGTGGGATGGAAATTCGACTCCCGCCATGAATCGCTGCACGGATAGGCTCAGAACTTCTTCACTGACGGAAGATTGTCTCTCTGATTGTTTGTGCTCCATAAGTTCTTTCTCAGAGGTGATGTGAAGCCCACATCTCTTGGTGTCACGCTGACAGGGCAAAGGCAGCTCTTCATCACCATCGTACGGAACCAAGATGCTTTCAGTTTTTTGTGCTGGTTGCCTTGGCTACTGTATTAGGAGTTGGCACAGATGGTCTTGATATGGAACGAGCTTGTTTCCATTCTACAGTCTTTACTTTATATAAATGAATCTTGCATCATCCTTGTCCCGGCTTTCGGACATCTCGTCTTGGCACTGGATTGAGGCGACGAAAGGCCCACACACCTGCACGGAGGGAGGCTGGAAGTGGCTGCAGGTGAAAAAATCCATGGCTGTATGAGAAGAGTAATGGTGCTTGAAATAGACGCCACAAGTGGATTGAACCATCCTCCCACACCTCCCAACCTACGTAGCCCAATTGTAGAAAAGGGACCCAATGTTTGGAACCCTTACCTCTAAGACCCATGTTTCGTTCCAATTTTGCTCCCCACTCCAGCAAAAGTGCTTCAGGTGGATCGGGTGCCAGAGGAGTCCGGCTCCGATGGCTTGGCTCCAGGTGTGACAGCCAAATGGGCATTGGCATTGGATTGTGATGAAGTGGGGACCATTTCTCAAGTGGTGCTCCCCATGCCCCCCCCATTTCTACCCACTATTGAGAGATTTGGGCACTTTTTTGCTCTACACCCACAACATCCGTAAGATGAGGTCAACACGCCAGTGGTCAACCAAGAAGGTCCTGAGTAGAAAACAGTGTGTTTTTCTTGCTTATGCGGTGGACAGTACCATGTCTCTCAAAAGCTGTGCCAAAAACTAGATGGTGAGAGCTGTCAGCGAGTCAAATGACTTTCGCTTGTCACTTTCATACGTTATTCCCGTTGACCTAGTCCTTTCCCGACACCTGAAGAACGGGAGTCCACTCAAGTTCACTTTGGTGGATAGATATCATTGTGGTTTGTACTCATTTGGACTGAAATGCCACTTCATCGAGGATCCATAGCGCGACTTGCGGACAGTCCATGCCACAGCCCGGTTCAGGGCATCATGGAGGATCCATAATGTTGAATGGCACCACAAGTTCTTGCGTTTTCTCCTCTGCTGCAGTGCAGCTGCAGCGACGTTTTGGCAAACCATGCTTGAGTCATACCATACATTTTAGGGTTTAGGGTGCTAGCAGGTTGAAGGCCATCGCTCTTAAGGTCGAGCTCCTTTCTATCAGACTCCTGGGTCAACTCCCCGGAGCTTCAATGGGCAGGCGGGGCTCGTTTTCGGAGTCATTTCCATTCCGCTTGGGCTTCCTTTTCGTTCAATCCAGCCGGTGTTGTGTGGGACTCAAAAGAGGGCTTTGCTTTTGAATGAGGACAGATTCATCCCAGGTTTTTCGTTGGACTTGGATGATGTGTCCAGGTGCTGCAGATCAATTCTAGTGTAGTTTCCGAGAATCAGTGTAGTTGAAGTTGACGCGTGCCTATGCAGTCTGGGCATCAGGACAACAAAACAAAGATGGTGTTGCAATTTCCTTTCTGACAGTGATAGAAGGGCCCTCTTCAGGCCGTGCATGATGGATTATTTGAAAGTCTTTACGACAAATTCTACATGTTCTGTTTCCAATGATGGAACTGCGTCTTGCCCACATTTTGGGCGATGGCTTTTGCGCACATTTTGGGGCGGGTTGCAGGGTGTAGGACTGATGACCCAGCAGACCGAAGACCCTCAGACCCTCAGTTCCTCAGTTCCAACAGCCTCCATATGATTGAACAGCTGAACTGGGATTGCAGATCAGGCCCGTGATACAAAGCTTGGCCGTTTTGTCGGCAAAATTTTAGTCACCGGGCGAAAAATAGCAAGAGTTGCGATTGTTTCTGCACGTACGCGACAGAAGTTTTCCATGCCGCTGCTTTTCCATGGTTTTGCAGCGCCGCAGGCACTGAGGTTAGATTTTGCATGATTTTGCGCAACGTGACATTACTTTGGAAGAACTTTCCAACCCTGATTCTTGACAGGAGTGCCGAAGTCCGCAGCAAAGGTTAATGCAGGACCAATAGAGGGTGCGGAGAGCATTTCATGGATGGCCAGCGAGCCTTGAACTTGAACAAAGGGTGACTGGCTTTCAAACTTGAACGAAATGACAAGCGTCGGACCCTGACAAGGCTCGATGCGAAACAAGGACCAAAGACCAAGACCGACATACCCTTTAACAAGAACTTAAAGAGGCCTTATCAAAGCTTTCAGGGTTTATCACGTATTTTACAAGTTGGTAAATTGTTTGTTACCTTGAGCCGATCCTGCCTTCATGTCCTGCGTTCTGCTCTCAATATGTCTCGCCTTCAGGACTTTCCTGGCATGCCTGCCAGCCCCGAACAAGGGCCAGGACACTCAGACCAAGTGTTGACCGGGTGTTCGGCCGTGGGGTGTTGGGCGGCAGAGCCTTGGCCCTCCGCATCGGCAAAGGCTTTGGGAGTAATCATGAAATAGCTTCTGTGTTGAGGAAATCGAGTTACTTCACAGCATCATGAGATTCCCTGCGCATCGCATCGACATTGTGTTTTCCCCCGTCGGACAGTGGGGGGTCAGGGCTTCTTATGGCTGCTACGAGAAAGTGTGCTTTGTCGTGGAAGAGTCTGCCTCCAACAATCCATGGTTTGGACGAGAAGACGTGCCAAGACATGTTCCGCTGGAGGTCTGTGAGCCCGCAAGCCATGCAAATGTCGCTTCAACAGCCGCAGATGCCGCCGCCAGGGCCCTGCGATGCTGACTTCGTGATGAAGGGGAGTATATAGTCGGAGCAGTGGATCAGAACAAGGAGAGTAGAATCAGGAAGTGTTTGGTATTGCTGCGGACCGTGGGTCTCTCCACGCCCCTGGACGTCTGTGAAAGAACTGTTCACAGGATTTTCTCAGTTCTCCTAGGACTCCTGCTTTTTCGCAGTCCTTGCAGCTGGTGCAGGGCAATATCGCCCCGTGTCTTGGCCGCTGCCATCGGTCTTTACCGGTCTTGGAATGACATGTGCTGCTTTTGGTTCAGACATGTGGGAACTGGTCTTCATATTGACATGATCCCTTTCGTCATGGAGTGTGAGATTGTCCTGTTGTGCTTCTGTTCCAAGAAGGTATGCATTGCGAGACCGTCGCTCTTTGGAGCAAGTGCCTTTCAACGGCGGAAAACAGTGAGATCTACTGGGTCCTTTTTCGCTCACCTACCTAAGTATGAAGAAGTAACAGGTGCCACGCTAGTAGTAAAAAGTGCCTTACTAGTAGTAACAAGAAGCTAGTAGGAACAAGTGCCACGATCAAAAAAGATTGAAGACCACAGTGAAGGAGATGGCCACCGATGGCCACCGATGGCCTGACCTTGGGTGACTCCGTCCCCGTCTTCTCTCGCTCTGTCACCGGCCCTCTCCATTTGGGCCAACGTCGGCCCTCAGGTCGCAAATGCAGGTCCTCTCGACGTTGGGGAGCTGAGGTTTTCACATTCCAACCACTTTGGCGTGCATGGGGAGCTGATGTTGGTGAAGAAAGAGTGATTTTTTGGCAGGTAAGTCCGTTTTAGGGTTTAGGATGGTTTAGTGGATTGCGGGTAAATATTGCGCATTCAGGTTGCGCAAAGCTCCAGACGCCACAATCTCCTTCAACAGTTGCTCTTGCGCTGTGCAACGCTTGAGCTTGTTTCGGTCACCTTCCTCATTCTTTTTGCACCATGCTTGCAAGTGCATGCATGTTACCTCTTGGTACACCGCTAAGTATACAGTTTGGTTCTCTGCCAATCTAGTTTCCACTAGCCTATTCTACCCGTTCACCAGACGTCAAAGTTAGCAATACTTGATCAAGGCTGTACATGGATTGATGTTGACATCATGCAACTATTCTTGTATATACAATATGTGTGTATATCTATATACACACAAACACACATGTGTTTGTGTTATATACACATTCTAAACCGTTTTATGCACACATGTTTGCGGAGCTCCCTTTTTCTCCGCTTCTCAATCTGCACCTTTGTAACAAACACATATCTTCGGGTTTGTGGCTCAGAGTGAGTTTGCAAGGTCTTCTCCCACAAGCAAGGCCTCTGGTGCCGCCTTTGGAATGTGACTTGGAACTGCAAAGACATGGTCGCAGGAGGAATTGGCTGCTGTTTCTTGGAAACCCATAGACTTGATTCATGATGTGTAAAGGACTGGCTTGTTTCTTCAATTTCAGGAACGAATTGCAGTTCAGGTCCGCTGGAGCTGGGTCGCCTACCTCGCTTGCCCAGCCCATGGGGTCTCCAACAAGCCTGACCAATTTTCCGGACATGATGCAGGGATACCAGAACTTTCAACAGATACCTGCTTTCCGACCGCAACAGATCCCTCAACCACAATTCCAAACCCAGCCACAACAATTGCAGCAGATGCAACAGCACTTGCAACCTCAACAGCTGCAACAGCAACAGCAGATTCAACAGCAGCAACAGCAGCAGGTACAGCAACAGCAACTTGTTCAAAACCAGCCGCCACAGGTGCAGCCACATCAACAGCTGCAACAGCAACAACAGCAGTTGCAACAGCAGCAGCAATTTCAACAGCAGCAGCAGTTGCAACAGCAGCAACAGGCTTTACAACAACAGCAGTTGCAACAACAGCAGCAGCAATTGCAACAGCAACAGCAACTGCAACAGCAGCAGCAATTGCAACAGCAACAGCAGCTGCAGCAGCAACAGCAGTTGCAAAAGCAGCAGCAGTTACAACAGCAGCAGCAGTTGCAGCAGCAACAGCAGATGCAACAGCAACAGCAAATGCAACAGCAGCAGCAATTGCAGCAGCAACAGCAGCAGTTGCAACAACAAATTCAGCTTCAGCAGCAACAGCTGCAACAACAGCAAATGCAACAGCAACAGCAGGTCCAACATCAACAGCTTCAAATGCAGCAGCAACAGCAGCAACAGCTGCAACAACAGCAACAAAAATTGCAGCAGCAGCAGATGCAAGAACAACAGCAGCTGCAAGAGCACCAGCTCCAACAGCAGCTCTCGCCAGAGCAACAAGACCAGCTGCCCTCGCAAATGCAGTCGATTCTTGGCTGTGCACTGAAGGAGTAAAAGGAAATGGTTTCCTCTTCAAGTGATGACTCAGAGGTGCACCCTTCAGGTAAGCTTGCTGACATTCTTTGCAGCCTCCAGCTAGGAAGCCAGCCATAGATGCACGACGTCGACCATTGGACCAAGAGTCTTCAGAGGGTCTATCCAACCCGGGCCTAGACTCTAGACACGGTTCAGTTTCCCAGGATGCACATGCCGCAGCATCCTCCTCCAGTCCATGCACCGAAGCTGCCAGAAGGAGGAGGACAGGTACGGTCAGGTCGTGCGTTGAGATCTGGAATTTCTTTCGGAATGGCGGCCAAAAAAATGATACCCTGTAGAGTTGGATGGGGCGGGCTTGAACTCTAGCTCCTGTCGATGTGAGGACTATCGACGTCGCTGCCTCAGAATCAGGCTTATCGCGAACATGAATTCCTCTCCAGCTGAATTCTTTCTATTTTTCTTACATCCTTTTCCAGCTATTTCCAGCTTCCCTTCATTTTGGACATTTCCTTCCACGCCTTGTATGAGGATGGCACCATCCCAGGGGCCTTGGCCTTAGACGTTTTCAGGGTCAGTTGTAGAAAGCCTCCGATTGAAAGAGAACGCAGCCTACAAGCGAGACATGCGTGCTGAATCGCCGAGTCTAGCGAAACAGTGACATACAAACTGAAGACCAGGTGGCCTGTAAAGTTAGGCAACATGCCACCATTCAGTGGTTTGGTGAGTTTGGTGGATCATGTTCTGGAGATCTCCTTTCTTGGACCTTTTCCCATGAAGTCGGGCAGTGACGTTCCAATCCATCAGCAGGTTCAGCACGGAGGCATCTTTGTCTCCAAGCGCAGCTCCCAGGAGCTCCTCGGGTGAGGAGGATTTGCGGTAAGACTAGGCCTCTGGGCATGTTTTGTGAGACATTCCACATGAAACAAGGTGTTTGAGAGTTTGACCTGTTTCCTGAACCTATTCTTGGGGAATGGTGGCAGGCGTGTACATTTGTGCATGGTCGGGTCAGAATGCCGGGTTCCCTCATTTGGAGCCAATGATCTTTCCAACAGATCTGCACGGCATTCTCCTCCGCATGGAGCCATGCCATTTTTCCGTCCAAATCCCGTGGAGGTGGACCAACCCAACCGAGCGCGCTTCGCCTCGCGGCGAAGTTCGAGTTTCACCGAGTTTTTCCTTCAAATCGCTGAAGCCACCATGCTTCGAGGAACTAGAAGCTTCCTTGGGAATCGTTTCAGTGCGAATCGTTTCAGCTGTAGTAACAATAAAGCTTTCTAGCAACAAGTGCATCGCTTCTAGTAACAAGTGCCTTACTAGTAGTAACAAGAAGCTACTAGTAACAAGTGCATCGCTAGTAGTAACAAGTGTTGCATCTACCAATAAAGCTTTCTAGCAACACCAAGAAGCTTTCTTCGTGTTCGTGGCTCTACCAGGATCTTTGCGACGCCACCACCTCCCATGCATGCACCCCAGGCGAGAGGAAAAGGGGATACAGAATGGAGGCGGTGGTCCGGCTATGCCCAGACATCACACATATGGGAGCACGCAAATGAGAGCACCAACAGTCTATAGAGTCTATGGATGCTAACAATTGCTAACCAACATCTAAGGGTTTTCTCCCTTTTTTCTACCCGTCCCGTCGTCCCGTCGTCCCGTCTCTGGAAAGAAGCGTCGCATCATCTTCCTCCAGGTCGGTGTCCGATCAAGCGAGTCAAGGGACCCAGAGGACCCAGAGGACCCAGAGCGTGGGCGCGTCGAGGTGTGACGGTGTCACGTTAATGTTGCTCATTGCTTTTCATTGACCAATCATCTCTGGACCAATCTTCGTTCCATCACTTGGCATTGGCTCTCCTTGCAAATTCAGTTACACAAGTGTGAGTGGCTGTTTGGGGACCTCAAAGCTCTTTTGTGATAGCAGTGATGCCTGTCAGATTTGTTCGAAAAGCTCAGGGTTGATGGATCGATGTTTATTCAAAGCAGTGAACAACTCCTAAACTTGCAGCTTCGCAGCTTAGGCCAGAGCCCTCGCGACCACCACGCATTTCCAAGGGAGCATGGTGCAGACGCGCCGGGTGCTGCTCGTCAGGAGAAACACTTTGCAAGTGGATGCATGCGTTTGTCCGTTCGCAACTTCCATCAGAGGCCGTGACAAGAAGTAGTTGTTCCTTAGTTTTGGTGTGCATTGCCATTCAAACACGCAAGAGAGCATCCATGACAGATCTAGCCTGCTAGTGAATGTCTATATACTTGGTGGTTGCAACATCAAAGTGCTTGGATCTCCTGTGGGAATAACATCTAGGGACCGACACATGATTATTTCCCACAGCCACACAAAGGCCTGCCTTTCATGGACAAAAACCGGTGCCACTTGAAGCGCCCTGAGCAAGCCTATCACCACTGTGTGCGAGTAGTCAGCTTGTTCCATTGCTTTGGATCTCTTGTTTCATGGATAGATTCAATGGGAGGTGCACAGACAAGCTTCTGCATGCCACTGCGGGTGTCGTTTTTTGCTTTTGATCTTGAGGGTGTGTGGGGATGCCCATGTCCATGTGTCCTGCGGAGGCACTTTCATTCCGATGAGAGCAACGAACTTGGACTTGGACTTGGAGCTGAGAATTCCTCTTTCGGAACTGGACCTTCAACCTGCGAATGCTTGAGTTTGGCGCGGCATGGCGAAGGAAATGAAAGAACTAGTAGTTCTAGGTAGGAAAGATGGGAAGTAAGAGACCCTCTTCGATTCTCATCAGTGAGGTGTGTTGCTCGCTTTGCCCGTGTTACTATGTGTCACTGTGTGTCACCGTGTCACCTTCTGGCTCAAAATCAGGGTATGACCCTGGCCACCAAAAAAGCCTCCCGGAGGCCCTGACCCAGAATGGTCTGACTGTCACGTTTTTTCACTTTCTGGTCCACAATCCCAGAGATGTTCGGAAATCGTCCCAGCAGTGCAGAAAGGATCTTCAGCTAACGCTAACATGTTTGATTCTTTGCACCCTCTTGCAGGCAACGATGGGTCGAAAACGTGGTGGAGCGGCACAGCAGCATTGATGGGAAAACTTGATTGATTAAAAAACAGCAACACCTTGCTGCTACAACCTTTGGAAACCCAAGCACATCATTGGAGATACGAATCGAATTGACAACCATCTCTTGTCACTTTACAAGAGCTTTACGCGCCTGGCAAGCTTCGGTTTCAATGCAAATGTATATAAAGTTCATGAGATGTCTATGACGTGCCCACCAGTTTTCGTGGCTCGAATGCTACCAGTGTGATGTTGCCTTGAGCCACATCCAAGGAAGGCGGTGGAGAGGGAGATGCTCCGGCGCCACTTAGTGTTCCGGCAGGAGAGGGCTTGTTTGATGCGCACCAATGGCTTCAATGCTGTGTGAGTCCTGTAACCAGCGAACGTCCCGAGGGCAACCACCCCTCCGAAGGACAGATCGCACTTGCAAGTGCGATTTAGAGGTTATATCTTGCTGTGAGGTCTTCTCTTTCTTCTCAGAATCTGTTCTGTTAGTTTCTTAACGTGTTGACCATTTGCAGGGTCAAAACGCAATCGCTTCAATTTCTTGACCCTGAATGTTCTCTCCTAGGTAGAAGGGCTTTGACAAGTTAGCATCCCTGACCGCTTTTCAGGAGCCTTGGATCCAGCAGCTTTAGGCTTCCCCCCTCCTCCAGGCTTTCCCGGAGCACCTGGTGGCCTGCCGCCGCCAGGTCTGCCACCTGCACCACCAGGCTTTCCCGCCCCAGCAGGTCTACCTCCCCTGCCAACTGCTCCACCAGCGCCTGGAGCCCCAGGGGCGCCAGGGGCCCCAGGGCCTACTGGGCCTCCCACGGCACCAGTAGGCCTTGGAGCTCCCACTGCGCAGTCCTTGTTGCCTCCGGGCCTAGCCGCTTTGGACCCTCGTGCACCGGGCTTCGGGCAACTGCAGCTGCCGCCTGGGCTTCAACTGCCAGGCCGAATGGTTGGCGTTGGTTTGCAGTTCTTGCTCAAACGAAAGGCACGAGTTCATAATGTTGGTGTATAAGTCTCATGAGTCATTGTTGCTAGTGAACGGCTGTTTGTTGGGCTCAAGGTTGGCCGTGGTTGGCTCAAGTACCGGTTGTCGTGCTAAGAATGACTGAGCCCAGCAATACTCTGTCAGGTGCTCCTGGAGGTGCTCGGCCCTTCCTGCCGCCGCCTCCTGGTGGGCTGCAGCTGCCGCCTGGCTTGGGGGGTTTGCCCGGACTGCCTGGGCTGCCGCCCGGGCTTGGGCATCCGCCCATGCCGAAGCTAGGGATGCCACCACCAGGCTCCTTGGATTCGGAGGCTTTGGCGCAGATGAGGCTCGGAGGGATGGTAGTGGTCCAAACATTAATCTGACAAGCCTAGTATCCATTTGTCTGTAGATTCTGGGATACGAAATGGATCTCCCGCTGTGTCACAGGTTTCAGCAAGTGGCCACGGAGTACGAGCAGATCAAAAGTGCTGGGATCGATCCGCAAGTGGCAGAGCTAGCTGAATACCACAGCTTAGGCACAGCCCGAAATGTAGCACAGTGTTTTCATCCAGGGATGCTTCGTTACATCTGAGCTTGGGTGTCATCTTTCGCCCCGTAAGTAGATTCCACTGTGAAGTTGAACCCTTCTGAACAACTGGCCCCGACGATGACTCAGCCCTGCAGATGAGCGAGCTACTCGCGCGCTTGATGAAGAAATGAAGAAGCGAAGAGATACGCAACATGGCAGCAAGACCTTCACAGATTGGACCCATAGGAGCAAGACCTTCAACAAAACATTTACGAGATTGCTGCTTTGCAGATCCTTATTTACTGCCTGGCTGACTCATTTCGACGCATCTGGGCCCAGCCTATGGGCCTCTATATAGGCCTTGAACAGACTACACGCCTTCAAACGACCTGCTGAGGTTTGAGTCTGATTTGCAAGCTCTTTGGGTGGGGCTGGAAGGGGCAAAGAACCCATCAGGAGATGGGATGAGTGCTGGATTTTCTTTCATGCGACGTCCTGCAGCTGGCTTTACACTTTCCAGATGTTCTGCATCCTGTGTAGTTTGAAGGGTTACAATTGTCCGCTAGACAGAACAGAGAGCTTGCAAGATACCGATCGCTGCTGGAAGTGCCACCCTTTTGGCATGCTCCTTCCTTGCCCCCTGATAGGAATGCTGATGATGAAGCTAAAAGATATGCGCATGGGCACGTTCAAAGGGATGACGGCACTTGACAAGAAGGCCATGACAGATGCCACAGCCATGAGTTTGGGGTTGTCCGAGCACCGTTCCAAATACATATAGATCATGACTCAAAAACGTACAGCGGAAAGAAGATCATCAAACAAAAGGAGTAGGATGCCTTCATTTCCAAGGCAAAGAATTTCCTCGCGAGACGCACTTGGTGTTCCTATTTTGTTGCACCCCTCACAGGAGCTCCCTTGAGATTCTCATTCAAGAGTTTAGAGTCCCTGGAGATTGATCAAGAATCTGCCTGGGATTCTTGGACTTCTTTTGGATCAACATCATGCCTCTCCTCCCGTTTTGTAGCACTGACTTGTTGTGCCTCGGATTCGCGACTCCACGTTGTGTGTCGATCACCTGTGCAGATTCACGACTTCGCCAAGAGAAACCGCTTGGATGCGCAGGCTGCCGTGAAGCTGGCTGAGGCACGTTTTCGTTAACACACGGGATGCCTTGTGGAACTCAAGACATCAGGCTGTCATTGAGAAGGGAGGAAACGATTTCGGACCGATTTTTGTTTTCGTTAAGTTGGATGAGTTTTGGTGCTGCGACAAAAGGTGCGACCTGATCGATTTTGGGGTTGCATTTGGCCACAGGTCCTTCAAAACCGCGCAGACATCGACAATGACTTGGCGAAGCTCGCTAAGCGGGGAGACCTGGGGCGAAGACGCCAGTTCTGTTTGGGCGGGGACTCCCTGCTGGGGAACTCCGGCCGAGCGGGAACCACCCAGTTGGGTTCTCATTTGTCATGTCCCAGCTGGGGTCCTTGAGCTCAAGTCTTTCTGTTGCACAATGACGGTGTCCCACAATCATCCAACACGTTTTTGACTTGGACCCCAGCTTTCCTCGCCGTGCAAAGCCTCCTACTGTAGCGAGTCCCCGAAGAACAATCGTCCAGTGAGTCCCGACGAGGCACTTGGAAAGATCCAACAAGCCGTCGTCCCTGGTGATGATGATGCTTCGGGACCTCCGTGAGGGGAAACCCATCAAGGACCAGCCAATGTGCACGAACAGCCCCTGTAGTGGTGGCTCCGTTTGATGGACGGAAGTTCAGACTATGCAAAGGCATGAGCTTGGTCAATCTTTTCCGTTGAAAGATTACAAGAGAGCTCAGGTCTGAACATGACTGGGATGTCCTGAAGCAAACAACTCCATTTTGACTACGGTGGAGTTTGGATCCAGTGAGCATTGGATTCTATACAGTGTTTGACTTAATGTTCCTTGGGGGTTAACTGCAACAAAGCCAAGCTTGAGAAATCTGGAGTGCTTACCAATCCTGGCTCCAAATGATGCAAACACACGGCCCTGCAGGACCCTGAATACCAGCCTGCGATTGGCAGTAAGGCAGCATGGGCCGCAAT
Organism: Durusdinium trenchii; assembly: GCA_963970005.1. Classification (NCBI taxonomy): domain Eukaryota; class Dinophyceae; order Suessiales; family Symbiodiniaceae; genus Durusdinium; species Durusdinium trenchii. Next base: position 17,131 of record CAXAMN010003459.1, read on the forward strand.
GGATAAGACGTTTGTTGGACTGACCAGAGGCACATTCAATAAATGATTGGGCAGAGGCATCAGCGAACAGGTGGGCAAAGGTTTATCATTTTGGTTGGCAGCATGAAGAACTACGGCCTCTCAGTTTCCCTTGAGCCAGGTTCACGAACGTGAGCTGCGGCAAGCCATGAAGGACTTCAGATCAATGCGCGTTGTCCACGCACCTTTATATAGAGGCTTAAAGCGTTGGACCGCTAGACCATAGACAATTGAACGTCTCAGGGTCACAACTAGAATATGTTCTTTCTTATTTTCCTAATCCTTTTTCTTGTTTTGTTCTTAGATTGTTCCCCACCTGTCAGGTGAGGGTTGTTAGATTTTATGTCAGCCCCATCTCCTCCGCCTCCTCCTCCTCCTTCTCCCTCTCCTCCTCCTCGCCCTCCTCCGCCGGACCTCAACCACGACCATCCACGCCCAGTGTTCCTTGCCGGACCTCAACCACGACCATCCACGCCCAGTGTTCCCTGCCGGA